>VXBP01007042.1:5122-25372 GCA_013400115.1 Rhinopomastus cyanomelas
CTTGTTAACAAAGAGCATTGAGCTGACATTTCCTCTCCCACCATGCCATTGTTTATGAACACAGTTAATACAGGTCACTTGAAATATCAAAGCACACTAGCTCCCTGCCTCCTATCCTGGGTCAGAGCAATGTGACAGGCATGTAACTTGGATGAATTAAGCTTAGGTTTTTATTTATGAAAGTGCTGTACATAAAAATCAACTAAAAGTCAAAAATATACTGAGTACATACACAAAAGGATGGAGGCCAGGAGTCAAGTCCTCTAAACAAACGATTCCTTAGAAAGGACTTCCCTGGGCAAAGAAAAAACAGTTATTTAAAAGAATGTAATACAAACAATATTTCAGATTTCTTCCACAGTAACACAATTATTTATTGTTTTAAAAACATCTGGGCAGGGTTTTTAGATGTGGATCTTTATTATTGTTTATCTTCTGAATTAGCACTGAGGCAGTAGTAGTAATACCCAAATATTCAGTAGCAGTTTATCAATGTTAACCAAAGCTCACAAAGCAGGTTCAAATGGAAACTGCATTCAAATGTAATAAATAGACATTTTTCACAGGCATTAAGCTAATTAGCTCTTTCATAGTATTTAAATGAAACAGTTAATGCAATTAATAGGAAAAGTAACAAAAAAAGTGTTGTTTATTTAAGAGACTGTTTGCCACACCATCTTAATTAGGAAATGCAGTAAAAAAAATTAATTTTACAGTTATTGAAAGTGCTTTAACTACAAAGACCAAACTCAGACATCCTGACTTCCACCACAATCCTGACTTCACAGAAGGAAAAGTACTTACTGAACAGTTTACCAAAAGATTCCCTTTTTGCCTTTTCAGCTTCATAGAGATGCTTCCCATCTTTTATTAAAGCACCTGCCCACTGTGGAAGGGAAAATATATAGTTAATTTTTAATTTATACACTGATACAAAAGTCTGGTCTCACAGGTTTACTTACTTACCTCCCTGTAGTGTTTTATGAACATTTTTCTCCTCACAACCTCAACAACAGCTAGACAGTACATTTGAGGAACAGTACTGAGAGCATCTACAACCTTGACCCTTTCTAGGAGCTCGGTTACAAGGCGAAGCAACGCTTGTAGCTTCTCTCCATCTTGGTCAGCGTGAAGCATTACAAAACAACACCACCTGCAAAAGCAGGTTACACTTTAGAAGACAACTCAGTCATTTTTTCTGCATATCAATATCACTAGCAACATACCAGGAATTGAACAATGACATTACTCTACATGGGATGAGGGACTGAGCTGGAAGCACGAAGCAATGCAGAACTGAGTCATGCAGTTCCCTGTTAATATCATCTCACAGATATCCGTATCGGTACTCAAAACCCAAACACCACCATTCAATTTATCTCTTTTGACAAGTAATGCTCTTAGTGTACATAATCTCAGGAAGAAAGATCATGTAACTGTTTCAAGAAAAATTAATAAATAGCTGGTACACCCAGACCATATGAGCTTCATCTTTTTGTTTAAAAATCTTAAAAATACTTATTGAAAAGGATTAGCAAGAAATAACAGGAGTAGGAATACTGTCAAAGAAATATGATCATGACTCTCTGAGAGGTTCATAGCATCTACTCAAGTGTTACACCTAACAGCCTCTGCAACAGACATTTTGACACCTTGTAAACACATCTTGAATTATCTTATTGGTACAACTAATACATTAATTTTAAGCTCAGACACCATCATGGCTAAATCACAGGGTAACTACTGAAAAGGTGAATAGCTCATGCATTCATTCTCCACACCTCACTGGGGTATTCCTTACAAAAGGATGCAAATCTCCTCTAATACTTCATGAACCAAGTTAATTAATGAAATACTTTATTGCAGCACAGGTTGTACATACTATCCCTAAATAATTGCTACAGTGAAAAATGATGCAAAAAAAAGAGCAGAAGCACAGGAAAGTGATTCACACTTTGATTTACCTAGTAGTACTTCATCTTACTAACATGATCTCTGTCACTTAGTACACTGCTGGTTCTGCTTTACATCTTCCTGCACCCTGCACCTGCCTCATCTATACAAACTGCAATCTCTTCAAGAAGACAACAAAACAAGTTCTCCTTGATGGACCTTCAGCATGCAAATCTAACAGGGTCACAACGCCGCCTAGTTCTTAGCTACTACTGTAAAGGTTTCCCTTCCAGAAGGTATTAAACTCCGTATATTTGTCCTGCGTATCTGATGTGAAAAATTATCTGAAGCTGCATTATTAAGTCTAGGTATAGTAATGTGAAAAACTGTACAACAAGCAATTCAGCCTATTTACTGCCTTCTGTGTTGGACAGTAACCATGCTCAGATGAACAATTACCACTTATCACTGGCTGTGACTGAATTTGATTTTTTTTCATGAGCTACAAGAAAATTCAACCACTAGCATGTTTTCCTGCTTTGATGTGACCACAAGCTACTGAAGAGTGTTTTATTTTTGTTTATTATAATCCTTTTAAAATGCCAACATAATTGCCAGTGAAATTCTGTGTAAGAAACTGATGACTTCTGAAGTTGATGAAAGGGTAAAGGGGACTGTAAGCTCTCGGATACTGTTTCACTGATACGAAGACCACTTAAACACTAAGAAAAGTTTCTCTCAGCATTTTGTTTCACACTTACAAATACGTTTACATACAAACGCAACTAACTGAACTTTTATTTTCTCTCCCATTAAGAAACATTCTATGCACTAACAAAGATTTTCTTAAAACACTTTCAGCAGTCTTGACGCAAGTGGAAGCAATATGAAGTTGCAAACTTTCTTCAGAAGCAACTTACTTCAGTCTGACTTGTAGGTTATTTGCAAGCTCCTGTTTGGCAGTGGTACATTTCTGTTTAATATCTAACAGTTTTCTGTGATTAGTTAACATAATCATCAGCTGATTTGCATGACTCAAACACAAATCAGGCAGCACAGAAGGATCTTTCAAGTTCTCCGCTCTCTTCTGATTAGCCAAAAATCCCTAGAGGAAGAGAAATGCATTTGTTACACAAGTTTTGTGGCAATCAAAAAGCATGGAAGTGAGCCACCTTATCTGTAAGAAGGCAAGTATTTAAACCAAATTACTGTAAATGCTAAGGAGAATGCTAATAGAGAAGTCAATAGAAGAATGTTGAAGCTGCTTTCTTTTCATTCTATAACCCACTACAAATAAATCTTATGTGATGTTCCTGTGTGACTTGATCTAGGTGATCCTGCTGTGGCTGGGGCATTGGACTCTATCTTCAAGGTCCCTTCCAATCCCTAATGTTATGTGATTCTGTGATTTTCCCCTCCTGAACCGTTGTCAACACGTACTTTACAACAACCAAGTACTTTACACAACTATCCAGCAATGATGACAGATCATTTAAATTAATGCAGCAATAAAGTAGCTGCTAGGATGGAAAGGAACACAGAGTAGATCACACAGGAACATGTCCAGGCAGGTTTTGGATCTCTCCAGAGAAGGAGACCCCAGAACCTCTCTGGGCAGCCTGTTTCAGAACTCTGTTAGCCCTTACTGTGAAAATGTTCTTCCTCACGTTTTAAATTGAAACTCCTATTTTCCAGTTTGTGCCCACTGTCCCTTGCCCTATCACTGGGCATCACCAATAAGAGCCTGAATAAATCACAGACTTACATAAAGCTGCTGAAAATGAAACCAATGCTGTTACTGATTTGATACTGAAAGTAAAGCAATCATGTCATAAGAGGCTATAAAACACATCTGCAAAGTCTGCAATCAGCATTTATATGCTACTGAGAACTAAAAATCAAAGCATCAGACAAGACTATTAAGAGCAATAAAAAGAAAGATGTACACTGAAGACTGAAGATGTTGCCAGCCTGCTTTTAAGAAGGTAAAAGCTGTACTGGCTGTTCTTCCACAGGAAGAGTCAACCACTTACTGCACTCTGAGCAACTTACATACTGAATGAGAGAGGATGCTCTGGGAAACAAAACTCTAAATATAAAATAAAACCTAATTTATAAAAAGAAAGTAAAACTTCATGTATTCTATTTCAGAATCAGCACTATACTGATTTATCTTAGAATGCAGCAATTTACACTCATGCTGAATTGGAATGAACTTCAAAACTCCAAATTATAACCAAGAAAATGTTAACAGAAATACTTCAGCTATAAAAACCTACAGCTTTAGTATGCAGTTCACAAAGTTACAGTGAGCTACATCTCCGCAAATTCGTAGTGCACTAAGCCTAGCATATTTTAAGTATGACATTTGTATTTTGTAGAGTGACTTCTTCCTCCAGTACAGATGAACTGACATAAATACAGGCCTTACACTCAAGTTCTGGTGCCATCCACCTGCCACTGTTGCATTTTCAACTGCTTTGATGTTCCAAACAAAATTAATGTTGTAGTTGGAGTTACGAGCTGAAAACATGACCACAAGATGTAAAAACTAGCAATATTTAAATGTCAAATTATGAATACAGCACCTTTTTCAGCACTTCCAGTGTAATACACTGAAAATTCTTGCATTAAGACACGTAATTGTTTTGTTATAACCTTTCACGGCATCTTTAACATCTTCCAAAGCTGAGCACAGAAAGGGGTATTACCTGAGCAAGTTCTTTTTGTTCATTCACCAGTCTGCTGCAGCTTGCTATCATCTGGTCCAATGCATAAAGCCTGTCCTCAAGGCCTTTAATTGCCTTCATGTTCTGATTATCTAGTTTGGCAATAGTTTGGCGACACTCTGCCAGAAAGGGTTGGATGATCCTTGGATCAAGCTAACAAAAACAAAAAAAGAATCAACAAAAAAAGGGGCAATAAAAGTTTATCATTAGCAGTTGACACATTTGAAGAAGATGTGACCCAGCTAAAAGAGTTGTTATAACCCAAACCGCTTTTCTGTTTCCATGTTTTTTTAAATGTCTGCCTACATCCGTTGTCTCTTTCAGAATTCTGAGTTAAGGAGCGTGTGTTTATCACAGCACGAACTTCAAAATATTCCCACCAGACCAGTAAATAAGCATTATAAATCAAGAAGCAACTACAAAGAACAGGTCTTTCATTCTCTTCAAACAAACCAACTCACCCCAAAACAAACCATCAAGACAAATTACCAAAACCTGGTAATTAGCCCAGAAATTTGCAGAATGATTCTTAGTAAACAATAACTCTTAGCATCTTATGGATGGTCTCAGGAATCTGTCTTTCTTTGAGTAACCTGTCCATCTTCAAGAACTAATAATAAGAACAGTATCTAGAATTAAACCATGAAATAAAAACATGGTGGGATTTTTTTCCTTTGTACATTCATAAACTAATTGCACTCTTTTTTATAGGTTGTGTATTCACCTCAAACATCCTACAATTTATTGCCTTCAACAATTATTTTTATCCCTTCTTTGACCTAACTGCATCTGTAGCACTTAGCTCTACTTTGGCAGAAAATACTGTTTTCCTCATCTTTAAGAGTTTTTTTGTAGCCTAAAGTGGCTCTGGCAGCACTTAACAGAAGCATCTTGTTAGCTCCTACTTACCCACTGAACCTACTGCAGCCCAGGTTTAGAAGCTCCTGTTAGAAGCTTTGTAGAAACACCTGGAGGCTAGAGGAACCAGATACCTGGCAGCACTCCATGCAACATATGAGTCATGCCAAGGCTGCCAGGATCAGAGGTATAAACCTCACACTCTGATGCTTTACACTTCTGTGAAAATCTTACCTGAATTCAGAGTGTCAAATAGGAATTGCAATCGCAAACCATGCACATGGTTCATATTTCCAAGTAGAAAAGGGCATGGGGAGAACGCAGGAAAAACAATTAAAAACAATAAATTAGTGGCATTTTCTCCTAGCACCTTGTGCTGAAGCATCACCTCAAGGAAATATTAAGAGAGCAATTGTGCTGCAACATATTTAGTATTTCTTTTCCTTCTCAGCCACAGGCAAACTCTGTTTTCAAACTAATTCTAAATCGATGGCAGGCAGACTCAATCCTTTGTCTGTGCCACTACTGAAACAGAGTCACTTAAATGTTTGACTAAGGAAAAATAGGAACTACCATGTTACTTCAAAGCTTTGGCTTTTTTTCTATACCAAAAATGATCAAAACTATCTAATCACAATACTCTGGTGGTGAAAAGTCTGACTAAAGAGTTTTCCCTACCTGCCAATTCTGCTTTTGCAAAAAAACAACCCCAAGAAACTATTTTTGCAGGAGCAATCACAAAAATCACCTTACACTACAAATGATTTCTGACTAGTCTCAGACAAGGGACGGATAGAAAAGCACACCAGCATCAGACAAGACTACAAGCTGATCAATTAAAGTCACAACAAGCATTTAACTGAACTAGTTATTTTTCATTTCTGTATCTTTAGTATCACTATAATTCATTTGAAAGAAACTGTTTAATGTTTTTAACTGTTTAATGATTTGAGATTATGTTTGTACCCTGTTAACATTAAACAGGAAACATATTTGTAAACCTTTAAAGCACAAGCTTTAGCCTTTTTTGTACAACTAAATGTTAAATAGCTCAAAGACTTAAACAGCCCTTAATACTAAAGCCAAAGTCTCAAACTACTTTTAAGACAGAACTGAAAAACCAGTACACAGAACTGACCACATCATAATACAAATGGAGTTTAGACCTAACTGAGATGGTCTTCCAGTCCTATCATATGAAGGAAATAAAGTGTCAAAGACAATAGAAATAGTTTCCTTTGCTCAAGGTAGATTGAATGGTAACAGTATAAAAATTGACACATGCAAACAAAGATAGACAAGGTAACAAATACACATTACAATGAAATCCAAGATAAAAGGAAATCTCTAGGCAAAAGGATTTTAAAAGAGTTTAATGCTCACTGGTTATAATAGTCATTTGTAAAGTCACGACAGTGAGCATATATTGCATGTAATTTTATTCACATGGATTTGCCATGTATTTTAATAAAGACTTGAGGATTTTGAACACAAAGAACATTAACTTTGGTCCAGGGAAACCTTTAATTTTGTCATAATTTCTATGAAAAACTTTTAAAAAACAATAGAAGTCGCTTTGTTTCTATGCTACGAGAAGCTGCTGGTTTATGAACAAGAACGGCTGAAGAAACAAGCAAGATAAGCAGTATTCACTGTCTTAAAGAACAAATTTTTTACAGTCAAGAACTGTCCACACTCCCACTCCTCCTAGCCTCTGCTTTGGTTTCCATTCAGAAAGCTATCTGAGAAATGACAAGTTACAAAGAGTTGAGTCACTTCAAGAACACCATCATTTGGGAAATAAACAGCAATGTATATCTTCAAAAAAAATTGTTAACTTACCCTGCTCATAGAATCAAAACATTTTCTGACCAGTGATTCAACATCATTAGGTCTATCTTGAACATTTATCCAGTCTAATAAAGACACATTGAAGGAAGGCTGATCATCATCTTTCAGTTCTACTGATGCTTCATTGTCCTGTTCAGCAGCATTTTGACCAGACTCCTCCTCATCTTTTACATTTTCATGATCTCCGCCTTCCAAAGCTGAATGTTCAACTGACTTGCAAAATGAGGCTAACATTGATTTATTGTTCACTTTAGATATATCAGAATAAAGCACCAATTCAGCAGATTTCCCATCCTCAGTTTCTTCACTGTCTGCTCCTCCATGCTCAGCTGAAGAATCCAGTCTTCCTAAACACTCTCTGTAGCTGTGTCTCGTTAGGCACTCCAGCAGCGGTATCTTGGCCATGATAGAAACAGCAGAACCCAAGCTTTTTTTAAATGGAGTGAAAAGGAAAAAACCAAAATCAGTATCTAAAAGCCAAGGTGACATGCAATCATAGATATAAAACACCCATAGTATCAATTATTGCTTATTTAAAAGTTGAAGCAGATTTCAAAATGCATTTGGTAGCTGCCCTTTCAAAACACCACACCAATATCAGCATTACAGGAGGACAGAAATTATAGTTTTTGCTCCCTTTCCCTGCTGAGCTCTTCTAAACTTCCAAATAAGCTTATGTTCATAAAGCAGTGAAAAAAAGTACAGTTTGATAAACTGATACACCCTTTTATTTTGCTTTTGAACACACAACTGGGACTTTCATACTTCCGATCTGTATGGGTACCAATGCTTACCAGGAAAGATCAAGCACCTTCTGGCTGACTACTGCAGAGTTTGAATAGTTTCTATATATTTGGGTAAAGTCATAAACTTCAACATATTTAAGCTTTATTTTTTAAAGTACCCAAACTGCACATACAATCTATTTGGCAAAGCACTCACAGAAATACTGTAATACTATAATGTCCAGAAGCATCTGCTGATGTTTCTGGGAAGATGTCTCAGACTCAAGAGAGATAAACCAGGAAATTAGCTCCCTCTTATAGGCTGACATTGTCCAGGCCCCAGGGAAGAGGTCACCCTAGGCATTAATGGGAATATCTCTTAAAGCTAAAACACATTTTTATTCATGAAAGCACAAATCCAATCACCCAAAAGTTTGGGCAACCCTCAAATGGTGACAGATGTCAAAGATTTTCTCCTTTAGGTAACAGCCAGTTTGCAGATACAAGCATATGCACACACACACACACATATATACACACCCCCTCAAAAGTAACACATATGCACCCAAAGCTTGTGTTATGACCTCAGACTTTCAACTTAGAACATTCTTAGCATCTGCTCAACTGTTGACAAAAGTACTTAAAGACTGCAAACACGTTTTAAAACTGATTGTCTAAATTCATTATAATAAAATTATTATTTCCAGTGCCCATTTGGAAGGGCTCCAGCTCTTAAACAGCTTTCCATTAACAATTGTATCTCCCATATAATTCCATACAGGCTTCTCTGGGCTAACAGAAGGAAAAATTTCAGTTAAAAACTTACTAGCATGGGCCAGAAACTTTCTCCACGACATATAATCAAATGCATGCTTGATTAATGAGCACTTATCACCAGACATACAACATGCAAAAAAAACTAGGCTTAAAATAAGGTAACTTTGGAGATTGAGGCTGAATTTAACGGCAAACTTACTGTGTTAGCTTCAACTTGATATCATCTATGGACTGCAAATAGCTTGAATATACATTTTCAAACTTGTAAAGTAGCTTTTGGTAAGAGAATGTACAATCTTCTAAGTTGGCCATTATGGCAGCCCAGCCTTGATGCTGAAGATGTTCATCATGCACAAGACCTTCACAAAAGGAACAAAGCTTCTTGGCAACCTCATACATTTCCTGCAATAAATAATAATAAAAAATCCCATGAAAATGTAAACTATTTCAAGTCATTACTGTGGTAAACATATATACAATCAGTGTATAAAACGTATATATAATAAATACATATTATGAAGTATATTTCTATTATAAAGACAATTAGAAAATACTGATAAAAATGTTAAACACAGCTACACGTTGTACAGCTTAAAACTTCAAATATATCAAAATTTATTTTATTCTTAAATACATATTCTTAAATAAAAAGAATTATTAGACAACAAAAAAACATAAGCATGTGAAAGTTACAGTTCAAAAAAACCTTTATAAAATTAATGAAATGCTTCTATTATAAAATATTCAGTGCACACATACATGAAGGAGCAGGAAAATAGGGCACCTTATGGAGAAAACTATTAATGAGCCAAGCAGAAACTCTTAATAAGAGAATGAACTGAAGGATCAGGCAGCAGAAGAGCGGGTGCATCAGATGCAATTGATGCATGAGGGCAACAGCAGAACACACAATTCATTGAAGAGTTCTGATTAATGATGAATGTCCACAGAACTATAAAACATATCCTGAAACTTGATATATTCAAACCAACACAAAAGCTCTTTTCCTTGTTAAAGGCAAAACAGGAATCACAAGTGGTCATATTTTATTAAGGGCAAAGAAATAAATCATTACAAATAAGATTGCTTGTTACACTCCTGATGACAAGCACTGACACTCCGTATCTAGAGCCTAACCTGTGGTGATTTACTCAAATTTAACCAATGTAGAAGCTTACGTCACAGCAGTCTGACTCTTAGAGAAGTGAAAGTAAACAACACTATTTCCCAGAGTGGCAAATTAATCTTTTATTTTTCAGAATCCTTGCAACAGAAAAGTGTTCTAATACTGCTTTTGATGCTGGTTCCTTGGGCAATATCATCAAGCAAGGTCATTACATTCAAAGGGAAGAGTATCACTATTAAGGATGTCCAAGTAAATGATTCCAACAAAGTTCAAACCACACAGATCAACTATCCCACATATCTAGAACTATTTCAGTCTTAGACTATAGTAAGCAGATATCAGTGCAGGGAACAAGAATACTAAACAAAACTCATTACTGTTTAATTTGCAAAGGAGTCAAAAAAACCCACTGCTACAGCCCATCCTACAGCCCCACTTTCAAAATGTCAGGCTGTACAACTGAAAAATGAAGTGGTGAAGCCTTTTTGCTTCCTTTAGAGTATTTAAAACACCTTAGAAGTAGTTAAGCAAGTGGAGTAGAATTTAAGTACTTGAGGGTACTTAAGTAATTTCTTATTTTATCAAAGCTTTTCAGTTTGTTCTTCCTAGAATCTCACAGACAACATTTATGCAGACATCTCGGGCAACTTCAGAAGGATCACGACCAACCTATTTCCCAGAACCGGTACGTCTGTAGGCAGAAAAGTATTAAGCACCTCTCTGCCAAATTAATCAAGTGTAAAAACTGAATTATGTCAGGTACATAAATAAAAGCTTGCAACCCAACATATGTTTTAACACTTCTCAGTGAAGCTGCCAGCACCAGTACAGGCTTGCTTTTGTCATTGAGTTTTCACAGATCCCCTCATGGGTAATTGGCAGAGACTCTGTGCACAGAACTTAAAAATTAACTTCAGTTGCCTTGTAGAATGATGTCCATCTCACTTGGCTACATCAGCATACCTAGGACACTGGCAGCTTCACCAAACCAGTTAAGTGAGGACCTCAAGAAGCACCACTACAAGTACAATCCTAGAGAAGCCAAGTCTAATCTCAAATTGCTGTTATGCCAAAGAGTACCATAAAGAAACCTTCACTTCCTCATCTGTCAACAAACTCACAGACCATCAGAAAGATTTTTATCTGTGGAGGGGTGCTTTGACAGACTATTTGAATTATTTCCTTTATAATGTCATTTCACTCCTTTCATAAGGCAACTGATTATTCCATTCTCCCTTAATATTGCTCATTTTAGATGACTGTGTTCTTTGGACACTTGTCCAAAGTTCATGACTTATTACATACTCAAAAGAATCTACTGTTTCATTAGCCTAATACAGATTAAGCTGTGCTGTAAATCATAGCTTAATGACTTTTTCTTAAACACTGTTTTCATTAGCTCTTTGCTCTAACTGTAATAGCAGGGGTGGAGAGGACAAGTGACAGAATTTACTGCTGAAAATATACCCAGAAGCTGACGTGAACCACCACAGCCTAGGAATCAAAGCATGGTACAAGGTGTTAACTTCTCTTCACTTGATTTCAAGACACCAAAATCATCTTCTCCTGGTATATAATTTAAAAGCTTGATATAACAGTTTGGTTAGAGGCCAACCAAAACAAATACTATATCCTTCGGTATATCTTAAGGTCAACTAAATCTTACTCCATTTTAACCCCACCCAGCTCAATCACATTAAAATATTATGACATCAATTGCTAATTCAATTTAAAAGGAAGAATGGACTTCTGTAGAGGAGCTACAAGTGTGTCTGGCTATTAGACCAACAATTTAGCCAAAAAGAATGAAAAGCATTAATTTAGCTATACAATTACTACAAACATTAAAGTGGTTGGATTGGTCTTTGGGCAATGCGCTCAAGGAACATGTGTCCCTGGCCCACAGCGGGGTTGGAACTAGATGATCTCTAAGGTCTCGTCCAGCCTAAATTATTCTGTGATTGAAGTGCCTTAAGGAATGTTAAAATATTTGGTCTGAAAACAGATTTCTAGTAGAAGCAAAGGCATTTCTCTACAAGGTAGATACACAGCTTTGAGGCAGCCTGACTACACTTCTTGGCTAACTATTACAAAGCATTTGGAACTAACCCAGGAATGATCTATGACCACATAGTCCTATGACCACAGCCATGGTTTTAGGCGACCAAATGAAATGACTACAGAGTTTCTCATCCTTATACCAATTTCACAAAAGAAAACAGACTGGAAGTGACAGTTTGATAGCGACAGCAATGGTGTTATGCATGATATTAAATAAAACCACTAACAAGAAACCCAAGTTTCCAATATTCTCCTTCTGGGACAAATAAACACTGAAACTTCAGGTAGATAACTCAGGGGGAAAAAATAAAATTAAAAAAAATAAAATTAATTCCTAAAGGCTAAGTTAGCAGAAATTGGTTGAAACAGTACTGCTAAAAGATCAAAAGACTAGACAAGAACACACAATGTCGTTTATTGCTGTGTAGAGAAGACAGCTTGTCTCCTTCTAAGCTGGTGTAACTTTATGCAAACACTGTGCAACTCATTGTCCACCTACTGCAGCTCAAAGCCAAAACTGTTCAAGTGGAGGAGAGGTGGGGAACCAGGCTAGCTGTCAAAAGGCAAGCTGTGACCCTTGAGGCACAGGCATCTGTTTAGTCAAAGGGAAATCAGGACACTGAGAAAAAAAATGAAGAAAAAAGGCTTAGAAAGTGGCTTTAACATTTTCACAGCTCTACATGACTGTTTCTTACTGTTTACAGAAATAGGTGAGACTTTCCATGATGAGCAACGATTTTAACTTTTATTTTGCTAATACGAAACATTTTAATCATGCATTAGTAGCAGATATTAATTATATATACCCTGAATAATAATAAATAAAGTTACCCTGAATAATTACAACAAGCCAAAACTCTCCATCAAGTACAGCCACCGTAATTTTCTGGTAAAGCAGGTTACTGACTGACAAAAAGACAGAGCTTGGATGACTGTAAGGCAGATTATTCCTGCACAATATTCCTGTGTGGCTGTGGATGCAATAATCTCACAAGTTTAGAGCCTGTCTAGTTCTCCCCAGATCTTCATCAATTTTGAGAAAGATTAACATCCCACATTCCATTTTACTCCCAGCCAAGAGGCTTATGGTGAAACCTGAAGATGATTAATGTTCTGACCACATTCCCAGTTCTCTCTGTTTCTTCTGAACAACTGCTCAATATGCTTCAAGAGGGTACCATAAACAACTGTGCTAACATGATACTGCAATACTCCTTTACACGTTTACTCTCCTTGGTACATCTAAAGTCATGACAGCCTGTTCAATAGTTTTCCACCATACATGATGGTTTGGTCAGTCCCTTCACCTCCCAAAGTAGTGCCCAATGCACTCTTACAGCTTAACACTGAGCCTGTGGTTTTAAAAGATTTAAAGTCTTGGATAAAATTAACTGTCATTGTAAAGGTGTACCAGATTTAAGAATACTATTACTTATTTAAATGAATAAGTTTCTCACAAAAGATTCTACTACCACTGCAGACCCTTTACAAGCAGGAAAGAACTGAGTCGTAGCATCATCTTTAATCAAGGGGAATTTGAACCAGAAACCTTTTATCTGTAGAGCTGATGCTATTTCCATGGACACACGAGACTCAGATATCCCTTCTCACAAACTATTTGCCAAAGGAATCTCTCAAACTTGGAAGGGCAGTGTTCCTGGGCTTCATGACTCCATCTTGAGCTTTTCCAGTTAGATACAGAGTCTCTGTCTCTCTTCCCTGCCAGCTCTATGGTTATGTGTAAACAGATGATAGACAATTCATTCCCATCTCTTTTTTTAATCAAAAACCAGAACAAACAAAGAATATCCTTTTTCAAGATAAATCTGAGGGCTAAAAATAAAGCCTCATTGATCTATCCCATAGTAAAATGTAATCTTTCCATATTTGATGGCACCTACTATTTTCTTGTTGCAAATCAGCCGAGGATCACTGTCTCTAAATAAGTCTCTACTTCAATATTCAGCTAGTTTCAAGCTAAATATTACAGCTCAAATAGTTGGCTAATACTATGGGTGTATGCTAACTTCACCAAATTAAGAATTTTCAAGACCACAAAATCAGTGATGGCATGAAGAAAGAAGATAAAACAAGAGTGAGTAATGTGAGGCTGTTTACCACCATTTTTCACTTCCATTACCCAAGCAAAGCACAAACACATGGAGCTTAGTAATTACTACAGCCTGCCCTCACCTCCCCTTCACATCAAATCAATCCACGTGAAGCCTTTAACAGGTATCAGCCTTGCTGATTTAAAACTTCCTCTTAGCTCTTTGCAAGAAATGTTTTTAAAGCACTTGCAGTTTCAGATGCTAAAAGCAAAATCCTCACTCTTCAAGGAGCACAAATGAAAACCTCCCACTCCTAGCTGAACTCACATCAATATTCCCTCTTCCCTGTATGACAGTCATATGATTCACACATCTCAAATAACTGAAGGTCCCATTTACTAAGCCAGCAGTAACAGTCAACAGGTAGTTGAGAGAGGAGGAGTGTCTACTGGACTCAGTCTTTAACATAAATCAGATGGTACGTCTAGGTCACATTATTCAGGCTAACTTACCACTTCTGCCAGGTCAGAATGCCAAGTGGGAGAATTATAATCCCTGTACAATATCCAAAATCTAGCTGAATTCAGCTGCAGAGAACTAAAAAACATCTACTTCAAGCACTAAATGTTCTTTTGGACTGCATTAAAGTTGTCACTGAAACTAAGAAAACTTATTACCAAGACAACATGCTAAAAACATATTACTATTCCCTCTGTGCTCCAAATAACCATTCCCTGCCTCCTAGCTGCTAGAAGTTTAAGTAATATTTAGAGACATGAAAAGTATTTAGCAAATTTAACTGAAAAGGAAAATAGGGCAGCATTTCCTTACATGAAGGGAAGCAAGAAGTTGAGCCACTGCAGACATTGTGCAACTCTTGAACAGCAGCTGTTTTTACCACATGAACGCTGGGTATCTTACTGACCACACTGCAGGGAATTACTGCCTATCAAAATAATCCACAAGTAATCAAACTGGAATTATGACAAGTGACTGTCTTGCATGCAAGTAAAAGTCTCCACTCAATAATGTAAAGTCCTGAATTTCAGGAAAAGAAAGCTTAGTTTTATTAATTCCTCATCAGTTTTTCAGACAGAAGATTAAACAGAAGCTCAGCAAAGTGCTTTTAAAATGTACCCTGCTGATTGTCTACTTGAATTAACAACGTATCCCAAGTAACTCTTCTGTTTTAAGGTTGAGGCAGGCTGAAGACACTAAAAATAAGTCAAAAGCACTAAGGCATGGGTCCAGACTACTTTTACTTTACAGTGCAGCAAACATGCACATCCATAAAGCTGTATTACAATGCACTTTTGAACATGCTGAAGAAGCAAGCACCTTTCAATACCTACTTTGAAACTTCAAGAACAAGGCTCTGAAGAACACATCATTCTTACTGACTTCCGAACAAAGTTATCATCACTTTGTGATACATCGTGCTTTCCCTCTGATATATAAAAGAGGTTCTTCTCTTTTGGTATACAAGTACATCAGGAATTTACTTACCACAGCAAGCTGTGTCCGTGATGCTACTGTATGAAACACTGCTGGCATCATGAGAGATTCTTCCACTTTCAATTCCATCTCATTCTCTGCTGAAAACGTGGTTTTGGGGATAGCTGGTGGACGTTCACACAAGATCATTTCTTTGTTGAATAAAAAAATTGGATTGGTATCCTACACTCAAAAAGAAAATTAGACCAAACACTGAGTAAAGGCAATGTACTGTTTAATCACTAATTATTTCATTATGTGAGCAACATGTCTTAAGAACACAATAAAGTCCACATGTGTAAGCTGGAAATAAAAACCATCAATCTGAAGAAATCTAACACTAACAGTACACTATTGAAAAAAAATCTTTAAAACCTTCTCTTCCCCTACAGATTATACTTCACATGAGAAATGAGTAAGCACTTACTGTTCCAGCACTGTAACTACACACTTTTCTGTCTGGTGCCATACATTCTCCTCCGTTGACAACCAGTACTTGGTGCTGAATGGCAATTTTATACTTGGTTTGAATTGCATGTTTCAGATCAGCCACGCTGCAAAAAAAGGTGGAAAAAATTACAACACCACCAGTGTTATTTGTGTCTCTAATTTTACCTACTCTTGTACCAGAGACAGGTGACTTGTCTGTGTCAAAACAAAACTGTCCTAAAGGAATGTTATTTTTTTTCTACTCAATAACATATTTCTACACAATAATAATTTCTAAGTATTTTAAGTGTTGTAATGTGCTGCACGTTAGATATCCAGCTAATAAGCTATCAACTAAAAGATGACAGCCTCTACATTAGTGATAAATTCTCACTAATAACAGTGATAAATTACCAGCAACATTTTCCCAAGATGTGATAGCAAAATGAAATTCTGGGTTAAACTGTGTGAAGCACTTAGGATAGCAGCTATCAAAGTTATATGATGTTCTTACAATATACACTTTACGAACAGATGACTAATTGAAAGCCTTAACGATAACAAGAGTATTACAACTTGGTTATGCATAACAAGCACAATAAATGAATAAACCATCCCTGGTTTTGTTCATCATCCTTGTACCTTTAATTCTGAGTGATAACATCTCCACCTTACTGCTTATTTTAGACAGTTACAGACATGTATGATTCTATGCGTCTTGAAGACACAGGCAAACAGCAAACTAAACAAGAATTACTACAATAATACAGTTGCTGATCCAGACTATAACGGGCTGGAGTAGTACTGGTGCAAAGGTATAAAAAAGCTTCAAAGTATGAAGGGATTAACCAGTGCAAGAATCAATGGTTTTAATACAACTGGCAGCAAGTATAACTACTGTCTATGTGATACTTGAAAAATAAAGATCAGCTATCTAAGATAGTATAACATGAATTCACTACAACGTAGTGAGCTTGTACTCACTATGAGCACAAGCCTGTACTCACTAGCTGCTCACCGTAAGCAGTGACCTATCATCTCCATGTTCCTGGGGAAGATAGCTTGGCTAAGATTAGCTGCCCACATACAAGTAGACAGGAAAAGAAACCAAGAAAGTTGGCTGTACTCAAAAGAGCATGTCTGTATATAAAGATATACAGAAGCAGCTAAAATGTTCACCTGAGGAGTTTCGGATTTTGCACAGTTTAGCTGCTGCAAACCTTCTTTCTCAAAGAACTATCCAGCTGAGCAGAAAAGCTGTCCCAGACCAGACTATCAGGTGCCTAGTTTGGTAGTTCTGATGCTGTAGCTCACTCACTGTGATTTAAGAACAGAATGTGTCAATGTGCCAGACAGCATACAGGAAGTCTGACACATCTGCAAATGTCCCAGCAGACACAGAACAGCTGAGATGAAACACTATTTCATGCATAACAATACCCTCAGCATCAGTGAGCTTTGCAGAAGGGCACACAAAAACAATCAGTGTAAATGGTCTTCAGATCCTTCCACCCCAAAAAAGTTTCTAAATAAATCCAGTTTCACTTGTTTGGTCATGAAAATTACAAACAGGAATTCAGGAGAAAGGAAACAATGGATTTGAGCAGAAAATCTATCCAAAATTCAGGTACAACTACTTTTAACTCATGGAAACAGCAAGTTAGCTTGGCTCTTGCTGAAAAGGTGCACAGGCTGTCATGATGTTATATAGGATTCACAGAATGTTAACAGAAGGATAGAGTACACCCAGCAGACGTAGACCTCTCTATCTTTACACTTGCAAGACACTTTTAACATTCAGTAAAAAAAATGGCAAATAACAAAGTTGTTGGGACATAACTGATTCTGTTCGTGTTTCAGGCAGCTGGGTGTTCAGACATTCACAATTTACACATCAAATCCTGTAAAAACCTTGGAGCCATAACAATATCGGATAGAATCAGCTATTATCCATCCTAGAGACGAGACACTGACTTTACGTCAGTTTTTTAGCATCCTATCTAAACTACTAGAGTGCACTCAGTATGAGTTTATACCAACAGGATAAAGAGCAATCCCCAGAATGCCTCCTTTGATACTAGTAAATAAAAAACCTGACAACCTTTAACAGAGCAATCTTAAACAAAAATGTCATCCAGTAAAAGTTCACAGAAGATCAGAAGTTATTATGACAGTTTTTCCAAGAAGCACTACAGTTAAAACCAAAAAGCCACAAAACGTAATGAACTAATTTACTCTCTTACTTTTGTACAGCAAGTTCCGTATCAAATGTAAGGGTAGTTCCAGTGTTGACCAGAAATACATACAGCTTCATGATGATTTCTTTAGGTTACTGAAGTTTATAACTACCACCGCTAAAATCATTTAGAAACTGAAAAATAAAGAATTCAAGTTTTAGTTTCACATACTGGTTATGAGACAGGTACATGCTACAGTAAAAAATACTTTTAGATCCACAATGGGTGAATACATCAGCTCTCACAGTTCTTTCTCCATTATTAAATATACAGATGTTGCTCTGACCAGAAACATGGGTAAGACTTCACATATGCAGATGGTTAAGAGAACACACAAATCCATCATCTGAGGAATATTAAACAAACAAACAAAAACAAGCAAAAAAACACAAAGCAAAAAAACTGAAGAGCCTTCAGTTACACCAGGCTCTTCTCAATTGTAAAATGCATTTTTAAAACACCAGATTCAGTTATTTCCAAACTTTTAATCTAGACTTATGAACAGCATCATGATCTGTGCTGTAAGCACTCCCAAACTTAGTAGCGAGCAGATAAACGTTGTAGCTCCATCCTTCTCCATCATTTTTTCAGACACATGCAAAAACTTAGATTGCAACTTGGTCTAGGTGGTCCTGCTCTGGCAGGGGATCTGGACTAGATGATCTTCCGAGGTTCCTTCCAATCCCTAACGTTCTGTGATAATGTACATTTTCTTTTTGCATCTCTCCATAATTAATTAAGTTTAAAATCAGTATTTTCCTGTTTCCAGTAGTAGATACATCTGTAGCTGCTTTCTTCATTGCTAATACCAAATAAGGTACAACCAAATCAAAAAAGAAAGTGCAGTCCAACACATCAGACATTTTCAGTCCTGTGCCCTACAAGCACCTGGATGAATGACTATAAGCAGATGCCTTTCCAGTGAACACAGCAGGCAAAAAACACTGAACCACTGTGTAAATCCCAGATTACATCTAAATGATTAATCACTGCAGTACTCCATACTTCTGAGACTTTTCTTCTTCTCCTTTACAGGAGCTCCGAAGTTTATGAATCGCGTCCTGCACTCTAACAAAGCTGTTGTAGAACTGCAAGTACCAGTGCAATCACTAATGGCCTGGCTGGGGTTTTTTATGTGAAGGAGTTTTAAGACTTAGAAGTGTTAACTACTAAGCAATACTCATTTATCAGTATAGAAATGCCTTTTTGTTTTAAATTACTTCACAGGAAAGATAAGAAGTCCCTCTTTACCCGAAATATGGACAAGACACACACAGCTAATTCTATTACTCTAAAGTGAGTCTGAACGTGCACTTCTCTTGTCTACATGAAGAAAAATAACAAAACCATCACCAAGGTAAACCCGTATTAGCAAGGGGCTTGGACAAGAGACCTCCAGAGGTCCATTCTAACCACTGCCATTCTGTGATTCTATGAAAATGGAAGAAGGGAGAGGTGTTACCAGAAAAAATAATTTCAGAAAATCATTAAAGCTTCCTTTCCAGAGACAGTAACACTTTCAAATCATTTAGTACATAAACTAGTCAAAACATGCTTATTCACAAGGCTTCAGAAACAGAAACATCAAATAAAAAAAAGAAACAAATACAATAATTTGATCTGAATTGAGTTTTGTTGCCCTGAACATGAACTCAACTGTACTCAGCGGCACCAGTTCAAATTTATACTGGAAAAAGAATCTATTAACAGAATTATTAGACAGACAAAAAGAACAAGTGAATGATAATTTGTTACTAAATTACTTGGCCTAGGTTTCAGAATTAATCACTCATATGCAGAGTGATTAATCATGCATTTCTGACTGTGGTCCAGGGAGCATCAGAAACAAATGTTTAATAATACAATGCTTAAAGCTCTGTTCCAAATAAGTTAGGACAAGGGGCAATGGGTGTAAGCTGGAACAGAGGAGGTTCCACATCAATATGAGAAGGAACTTCTTCACAGTGAGGGTCACAGAGAACTGGAAAGGACTGCCCAGGGGAAGTTGTGGAATCTCCT
>VXBP01007042.1:25603-100837 GCA_013400115.1 Rhinopomastus cyanomelas
CAAAAACTTAGATTGCAACTTGGTCTAGGTGGTCCTGCTCTGGCAGGGGATCTGGACTAGATGATCTTCCGAGGTTCCTTCCAATCCCTAACGTTCTGTGATAATGTACATTTTCTTTTTGCATCTCTCCATAATTAATTAAGTTTAAAATCAGTATTTTCCTGTTTCCAGTAGTAGATACATCTGTAGCTGCTTTCTTCATTGCTAATACCAAATAAGGTACAACCAAATCAAAAAAGAAAGTGCAGTCCAACACATCAGACATTTTCAGTCCTGTGCCCTACAAGCACCTGGATGAATGACTATAAGCAGATGCCTTTCCAGTGAACACAGCAGGCAAAAAACACTGAACCACTGTGTAAATCCCAGATTACATCTAAATGATTAATCACTGCAGTACTCCATACTTCTGAGACTTTTCTTCTTCTCCTTTACAGGAGCTCCGAAGTTTATGAATCGCGTCCTGCACTCTAACAAAGCTGTTGTAGAACTGCAAGTACCAGTGCAATCACTAATGGCCTGGCTGGGGTTTTTTATGTGAAGGAGTTTTAAGACTTAGAAGTGTTAACTACTAAGCAATACTCATTTATCAGTATAGAAATGCCTTTTTGTTTTAAATTACTTCACAGGAAAGATAAGAAGTCCCTCTTTACCCGAAATATGGACAAGACACACACAGCTAATTCTATTACTCTAAAGTGAGTCTGAACGTGCACTTCTCTTGTCTACATGAAGAAAAATAACAAAACCATCACCAAGGTAAACCCGTATTAGCAAGGGGCTTGGACAAGAGACCTCCAGAGGTCCATTCTAACCACTGCCATTCTGTGATTCTATGAAAATGGAAGAAGGGAGAGGTGTTACCAGAAAAAATAATTTCAGAAAATCATTAAAGCTTCCTTTCCAGAGACAGTAACACTTTCAAATCATTTAGTACATAAACTAGTCAAAACATGCTTATTCACAAGGCTTCAGAAACAGAAACATCAAATAAAAAAAAGAAACAAATACAATAATTTGATCTGAATTGAGTTTTGTTGCCCTGAACATGAACTCAACTGTACTCAGCGGCACCAGTTCAAATTTATACTGGAAAAAGAATCTATTAACAGAATTATTAGACAGACAAAAAGAACAAGTGAATGATAATTTGTTACTAAATTACTTGGCCTAGGTTTCAGAATTAATCACTCATATGCAGAGTGATTAATCATGCATTTCTGACTGTGGTCCAGGGAGCATCAGAAACAAATGTTTAATAATACAATGCTTAAAGCTCTGTTCCAAATAAGTTAGGACAAGGGGCAATGGGTGTAAGCTGGAACAGAGGAGGTTCCACATCAATATGAGAAGGAACTTCTTCACAGTGAGGGTCACAGAGAACTGGAAAGGACTGCCCAGGGGAAGTTGTGGAATCTCCTTCTCTGAAGGCATTTAAAACCCGCCTGGCTATGCTCCTGTGTGGATTGGTCTAGGTGATCCTGCTGTGGCAGGGTGATTGGACTAGATGGTCTTTTGATGATTTCTTCCAATCCCCAATGTTCTGGGATTCTGTGAAGTTCTTTTCTGCCTAAGAGTGAACAGCTTGTGTAGTATCTAGTTTTCACATAAGCATTCCTTTCCAAGCAGAAATCATCATTAAGAGAGAATCTGTCCAAAAACCCCATGTACATAAATAGAAATTCAAATCAAGTATTTACCTCTCTATACCTTGACAACAAATCTAACTACTTAAAACAGAAGGAAAAAACATTATCGAGACAAAAAATGTTTATGACAGCATCCATCCTCAAACTTTGTAACTTTAAATGAAGAATGAATTACCTTCAGGCACTATACAAAGCTACCACCTTCTTCAAGTTCAAGAGAAGAATAAATGCACACATTCGCTTTACTTGATTTTTGGCAACAGAGTAGCATGGCTGTTCAAAGCCAGGGAAGATCTGCAAATAAAAAACAAGACAAAAAGCAATTATAGGTGCCATTAAAATGTTAGGTTGCTATGGTCATCATAGAATCTAACTCAAAAATCACTGTACATTGATGCCAGAAAGAATAATTACGCAAAAGTGTTTTATTCATTTACAGTGCTGTCCAGTTACAAGTCTGCTACATACCTGAATATTTTTAATTATAGCTTTGCTTTAATTATTAGGGATATTCTTCTGTATTATAGGAAAGCAAAATTAGTTCAGTAAAAATAAGTCCTTTTATTTCCAGTAACTGAAAAGTATTTTTCAGAGCTGGTACAGAATGCTGCTATGATTATGCTAAAAGCAATAAAGTTGTAACAGAATGCAGTTTATCTATGAAAATCCAGTTTAAAAAAGCTCATGTGCTACTGGTGTTGAACGATCAGTCTCCTCCTGCTGCCATATCAAATAGATTAACTCAGGAATCTGCATAATCTTCCTTACCTGAAACACACTAACCTCGTTTGTTAAGCTAATCACCTGATTTCAAAATATTTGTTGGAATTTCTTTTTGTTAACAAAATAAATCAAAGGTGTCACCATTCCCAGTTGCTTGTCACTTGCCAAGGGCTTCCCGCATCCTTGCCAACGGCTTCCTGTCCCAGAAATGCTGTTTGAACTACAATGGAAACTACAACAATCTAAATGAGCTACATCAAAGGGCTGGTTTAGGCTTCTATGGTTCATTTTCATTGAGTCTCATTTTACTGCTAAAGGAGAAGGAGCCCCCGGCAAGGAAGGCAACAGTGGGCAGTTTGGCTCAGGGTGGTAGGACAAGAACACAATTGAATTCTGAACTGCAAACAAACATCATTTCTACCACGTTAATGCTCTCACAAGCTTTCTGAGAAGATGATCAGGCACTATAAAGGGTGATAATCCACTACTAAAAATAGGTTCTAATGGTTTTCAAGCTTTGGCAAACACAAATCATTTCATACAACTCATGCTACTGACTGTAAACCAGAAACACGTAATCCCAAATCTGAAAACCTGATTATAAAGGGGAAAAAATACACAGCTATTAAATGCATTTTACACACATGGAACAGATAGCACTTCACTAGGCTGCTATTCGAGTCATCTTCCTGCCTCCTGGTCATTTGTTCTTTACTCATACGCAAAACACACACACATCACCGCCTCAGAAGCAAAGGTGCAATAAAAGGAGAAAAAAACCCACAACACAATGTGTTCAAGAGTCACCGCTGGAAAATCAGTAAGTGGCATGTCCTCTTCCAGCTTAGCTACCAGCAGACAGTATTACACTTGAGCAAAATGAGTTGAGCAAAATGAGTTCATGAATGCTTGCTTCAGATCAAAATGATGCTCACTAGCATAACAAGAAACTACTGAAACACTTCTGTCACTTAAGTAGTATCACAGCAGCACAAGCAGAAATTCACCCACTCGTAAGGTTGCTATAATTATTTCCAGGTACAGAGGAATCATCTGAAGGTACACTTCAGAGAATATGTGTATTTAACACCAAGTTCTTCTGCTGATGCACTAGTACCCAGTAAAGGCAGGTTGCTGCCCTCCCATCAGCAAGAACTGCATCCCATGCCTCTTCCCACCACCGCAAGAAACTGAATTTTGAGACAGCCCTGGATCTCCACACAACATCTAACAGACTCTGGCCAAAGTGCAAGATGAGTTCAAGGGGAAGATGATTGGCAAGCTAACACAGTTACCCAAGACTCTTTCAAAGGTCAAGTTACAGAAACTATTACATGTAAGGTCAGCTCTGTATCACAAATTGATCTTTACATTTGTTCCTGTTACTGAAGAATATTATGATTCAGCAATAACGTAACTTTTTAACATATGACTGGAGTAAAAGTCAAGTGCCATCAAGTTTCAATAGACTATACCTATATATATTTTATTCTTCTGTTTATCTTGCTGCCCAGGTTGACGTTTGAATCACCATCCCTGGACATGTTTAAGAGTTGTGTAAATTTGTAGCCTAGGGACATGGTTTACAGTGGTAATGGTTGGATTCTATGATCTCAATGGTATTTTCTAACCTAAATGATTCTGTGATTCCGTTGACTCTACTACCTCAACAGGTCAGTAACAGCATCACAGAAAATCTTTGGTCGGAAGAGACTACTTTAAAGTCATCAAGTCCAACCTTCAACACAGCACTGCAGATCATCAAGTGTTTCAGCAGAGTCTGTATGATTTTTAAACACCTCTAGGGATGCTGATTTGACCACAGCCCTGGGCAGCCTACTCCCATGTTTGATAACCCTTCTGGTGAAGAAATTCTTCCTAACATCCAGCTTAAACTTGTCCTGGTGCTACTGGCAAACATTTCCTCTGGACCTATCACTTGCCACCAAGGAAAAGATGCTGTCCCCCTCCTCACTCCAACCTTGCTGTAAAAAGTGGTAAGGTCTCCCCCTCAGCTTCCTTTTCTCTAGGCTAAACAACCCCAGTTCCCTCAGCTGCTCCTCCTAAGACTTGAGCTCCAGGCCCTTCATGAGTCTTGCAGCCTTTCTGTGAACATGCTCCAATACTTTTACATCTTTCATGCAGCAAGTGGCCCAGAACTGAACACAACATTCAAGGTACATGTCAGTGCCAAGTACACGGGGACAATTATCTCTCTACTTCTGCTGGCCACACTATTTCTAATACAAGCCAGAATGCCATTTGTTGACCACCTGGGCACACTGCTGGATCATATTCAGCAACTGTCAATACCTCCAGGTATTGTCTTTTTCTGCCATGTAGCTTTCCAGCCACACGTGCCCAAGTCTCTAGCCTACCATGCAGTTGTTATGACTCAAGTGCAGGACCCAGCACTTGGTCTTGTTGAAGCCAACACAGTTAACTCTGGCCCATCAACCCAACCTGTCTATATTCCTCACTAGTCTCCCTACCCTCCAGCAGAAGGAAACACCTGCCCAGCTTGGTGTCACTGCAGGTGTTTTCAGTATCAGTCTTACACAGTGTTACCAGTTTCAAGCTTTTTATTGGTGCCTTGCTGAAGTTATTTTCATTTGCTTTAATAAGGGTTGAGCAATTACAAGTGTTAGCAGCTCTGTCCTTAGTAGTTGTTAACTATGCAACAGACAAACTGTAAGGAAATGAACTATTCCACTCTGACTGAACTGTGTGATCTGCAGCATTACACCCCACGTTATCATATAAATGAGACCCTTCAAATGATGGGACAGAAGCCAGTATGATCAACAGACATGAACAGCCATTAAAAACAGCTGAAACACAAAAAGAAACTGCCTGTGGTAGCTGTCTGACAGAAGATGTCAGACATGAAAATAAGAAAAAAAAAAATGACAAAAATGAAAGAATAGCACAAAGCAGGAAAAACTTCCAGATCTAAATCAGCAGACTCATATTTTGTTCTAATAGCTAACACCCAAACCAAGCATGAATACATTGTGCTGGTTCTGACATTCATTTCCCTGCTCTTGCATTGTGTTTACACTGCAATGCAAGTACTGCATCTGCTTCGCTTCATAAAAGCATTGCAAGCTTTTCCTATCCAAACTCTGTGACAACCAACTACTTTTGCAGTGTGTTGACCCACACACTCAGTGCATGTTGTTTAGAAGTTTTGAAATGTGTCTTACTTAGCTCAGAACACACACTGTGACATCCATAAAAGGGAATGAATGTCTGTTTACAGATCTGTTCCTTTGTGTAAGTGCAGTACAGGGATCACTGGTTCCACAGCAGTCCATGAATAAACCCATGGCTGCACTAACCATCCTCCTGACACCCACCCTTCACATACTTATCAACATTAATGAGCTCACCACTCAGTCTCCTCCAAGCTAAAGAGACCCAGCTCCCTCAGCCTTTCCTCATAAGGGAGGTGTTCCACTCCATCATCTTCACGGTTCTGCACTGGACTCTCTCCAGCAGTTCTGCGTCCTCCTTGAACTGAGGGGCCCAGAACTGGACCCAATACTGTTTCACATACGTACAGTAAGTGCAATACTTATTAATGCTTCATCTCCCAGGTCAAGTTGCCCAAATTTCATTCCCACTATGAAGATCTTCAGGTGGGAAAAGGCTCAGCTCTGAAAGCAGACAAAGAATTAGCTTGACTATGTAAGCAAGACAAGACTCAAACTGTTCCCTCAGAAGCCTGCTATTCTACATTGATAAGTATTATTAAACACTCACACAGCTCTGCATGAACAGCACTAGATGCTGCTAAGAATGGAAGTTCCTATTCTCTTTTGCAGACTGGCTGAAGCTATGATGCAGGTAACAGTGCTTCTCATTTGAGGCATAAATGTTACCCCTGATTATAAGGGTCACATATCTCACAGGACATCCCTGCAGAATTCCTGCCTTTCAAAAGGCCATTTCATATGAGGCAAAAACTGACAAGTCTGTCACACGCTTGAAAGACTCAAGTGCTATTCCTCCTTCACTGAGTATCTTATGTGGAGAATATCTCCCCTCACGAAGAATACACCTTCATTACCTCTGGAGATGAAGAGCCAACATAATATTTAAAACTTCTGAAGGTGTGCTTTATTTCCATACAGAAGATCTTAAGGTTTGCCTTTGAGATGCTGCAATTACTGTGATTTCACCTTTTTTATTTTCCTTTCAGAGCAGGGATTCCTGTTTCACTTCAACTTGGACAAAGATACAAGACTAGCACAGAATGTTCCTTCCAATGCATTGTTTTCTTCTACAAACCTGTCTTCTATCTATACTTCCTTTAGTTTTTCAGGTACCCTTCTCCAAATATATTCTCTTGCTCCAACTTGCATGTTTCACCTAGTAAGCAAAGGATTTTACAGCACATAAAACCTACTATCAAAGGAAAATTAATAGAGACCAAAACTGAATTCAAGGAAACAAATACCTTCCTTCAAGTTAGCTGTAAGATCATCTGTAAAAGCAGACTTCAAGGAGCTTTTCTTCAATACTGCAATCAAAGCATCTAACCAGAAATATCTTCCTTGTGCAGACGACTACCACCATCACCAGAAGGAGAGAGAGAGTGACCTCATTATGAGGGCAGGCATTCTTCACTAATGCTTTTAGCAACAGAAATGGCTTAGTTTCTAAAACACAATGCAAATGCATACCTCCTTCTCTGGCCAACCAAGTGTTGAAAGGAAACAAGCCTTAAAGAGCACTTAAAAACCTCGAAGTAAAACTTTAAAAACCAAAAAAACCCCACCTAAGCTCCTTTTGACACAGATGCAGAAACCACAAAATCACATCTGATCAAGAAGTAAGATCTCCACCTGAAATAACACATCTCTCTCATGTTACCACCTGATATCCAAGCCTATAGACCACAAGTTCAAGCCACATAGCCGTCTTAAAGAAAGGCTGTCAATCCCTGACATCTGTAAGGTGCCATCTGGAGCTCTATTTATACTGTGTTGAGATGTGCAACAGGCACAGAGGCAGTTATTTAATTCCAGCATCTCCAACAGTCTCTGTGCTAACAGCTCTTAAGCTCAGATGCTGGTCATCTCAATGCAAGAGCCGAGATGCAATTCTGCAGAGCAGCAAAGAAACAAGACTAAGCTCTTACTTCCCAATTCACCGAAGAGCAATTTCAAAGCTCAGTATGTGGTAATTCAAAGCAGAAGCAGCTTTTCGTTTTATGCTTTTTAAGATGACACATTTCATGCAATATCAGCACTTAAGATATACGATCACTGTATCTGCAATGCTCAATTATATGGAAGCTCCTCAATCAGCAAAAGAGGTGCAGCAGTAACTTCACAGATCTCTTAGCATCAACAAGGTAGAACAAGACACAGAAGGCTGAAAGAGACCTCTGGAGATCAAGTCCAATCCCCCTCCCAGAGCAGATCACACAGTAATCTATCCAGGAGCATCAAAAGCTACTGCATCTGGACAGACAAGAAAGCATTGTGCATGAAAGAGGAGCTGTGAAATCAGCGTGGGCCAAAACAAACGCAGCTTCTTACAAGTTCAGACATAAATTACATCATTAACTCTAGGAAAGCAAATGTTTAAAATGTGTTTATCAGGCAACAAGCACATCAGGCATCGTGTCACGACTCCACATCATACATACATAAGTATGTCGTTTCAGATATGAGGGATAGCATTTATTTGAACTGCTGGTTTCACCCACGTGAGGAGGTGCCAAATCAATCTATACAATGATCAGACAAAAGTTCTCCTCCAGTAAGAAAAAGTGTACCACATTTTTCAAAACCCCACATCTGTTATCCAACAGAAAGTGAAACTTCTCTGCCTCAGTTCATAGGTACAAGTCAGAAAACAAACCAAGGGCTTCTGGCCTTCTCATTGCTAGGAAACATCCCACAACCTGTAGAAATACCCTTTGTCCTTTTTTTTTTATTTAATTGGAAACAGCCTTTCACAGCTGTCTGTGACAAAGTTAACTGAAGGTTTGGCTGCTCTGGGCTATGTGGAGCTTCAGGTGGTTTTATTCAAGTGACTGACTGACTCCACACTGGTGGGAAGGTTCTCCCTGTAGACATACACTCTTTAAAAATAATTAGCATGTACAACTCTTACTGTTTACAAACAATTCTGCAAGAAACAGACAACAAAAAAATCTTTTATTTCCTATATCAAACTCAGACAAGGTGGCACCAGCTAACAGTCTCTCTCTGGTTAACCACAATCACATAAACTCTGCTCATAGTAACAGCAGCAGCCTTATGAATCCCTTTTTCTCAGACGGTTCTGCTCTTCGCCCTGGTGCTACTTCAAGTGGTGCAAATTTCCATACTTGGATGGAGTAAACTAGATTTTATCTCCATAACAAGTCATAAACTGTTACCTCTCCAAGTTACTGCGGACTCAAATCAGCCCCATGATCTGGTGTACTACAGGACTCCACAAACTGTTCCACTAAGATGGGAAAGAGGCTGATGAACATAAGAGGTGCCAAGCATCAGCTCCAGCATCAAAGACAAGTGAGACTTTCCAGAAGACACCATTCACATTCCTAACTGCCTATGCCATTGTCAGTTATTAATAGATAAATTCTTCCAAACTACTAAGAGAAAAATAAAAGCCAATATACTCTTAAAGAGCAGACTAAGGAAACTCAAAAATGGGCAACTACTACATTTGCAACAGATGACAGATTTCCTCAAAACAGAGGCTATGAGGCCACATCTCCCTGTCTCAACTTCTCCGGGTACCATCATAATGCTACAAGATTTCTCTCATTTATGTGAAGAGTATAAAGTAACTCAACCAGACTTAGTTTAAAAGGATAAAAGCATACAAAGCAAGACTGATTACTGATTAAATGGCATTTATTTCACAGGAATGAAAACACTACTGACAGAAAAGAAAGTAAAAGATTGATAGTAATGAAAGATGACACAAGTAAAGTTCCTTGTGATTCTCATCAGTTCAAGGAGGACACAGAACTGTTTGAGAGAGTTCAGTACAAAGCCACAAAGATGACAAAAGGAGAGGAAGATCTCCCTGATGAGGAAAGGCTGAGGGAGCTGAGTCTCTTGAGCTTGGAGAAAAGGAGAGACTGAGGGGTGACCTTACTAGTGTTTATACATATGGAAAGGACTGGTGTCAGGAGGACTGAGCTAAGCTCTTTTCAGCATCATTCAATGATAGGACAACGAGTGTCAGCTGGAACATAGGAGGTTCCACATAAATATGGGAAATACTTCTTCACCTTGAGGATGACAGAGCAGTGGAACAGGCTGCCCAGGAGACATTTAAAACCTGTCTGCATATGTTCCTGTGTGACTTGATCCAGGTGATCCTGCTGTGGCAGAGGAATTGGACTAGAAGATCTTTTGAGGTCTCCTCCAATCCCTAACATTCTTTGATTCAGTTCAATTGCCTAAGTCTCGAGTTCTTCCTTAAGTTCTGTTTGCAAGCAATCACATTTTAGAGTAACTTCAAAGTTTTTCAGTACTAAGTAAATACACCACTGTCTCGATAAGCTGCTCAAATGATTAACAACTTCCAAACTTGTTTCAATTTTTTCTTACCCAGTTTATAAATTTAGCACTTGAACTTCCGTGATCTAAAGATGGAGTTTCTCTTCAATGCACAGAATGACAGAATTTCTTTGGTCAGAGGGACCTTTAAGATCATTTATCTTCAATCTTCATTTTTCAAGTTATCACAACCGGCATATCACCTATGAACCTCCTCCTATTTATCAACATTCTCTTATTTCCATTATTAACATTCAGTGGTATCTGAATCAGACAAGTAAAAGACAACCAGTGACATACAAAACCAACAAAACCCCACCCTCTCCATGAATACACATTCAAACATCATCCAGACTTTTGACAAATCACATTACTCTACTTGCATGTTTCAACGTTACAAGTCACATCTGGCATCAGTCTAAAAGAAAATATCAGCAAAGTACTGAGAAATGAGAAAAGCACCATGATGGGTTTTGAGACTATTGAATTTTATCTCGATAAGGTGCTTCATAATTTTTAACTGCTCTCCTTTATCTTTATGGGCTCAGTCTTTGCTAGCATGAAGCAGCTAATGAAGTGCAAATAACATCCACTTCTGGAATATTACCAGTTTAAGAACTACACAACCCCACAAAAATACCAAAACAACGGAAAAACCAACCTGCAACTGTTGAGATACCAGAGCTGCCTGCCTGAACCCTGGTTGCGCTGTTTGCATCCAACAAGCATGTGAAATCATCGTTATATTGCATCTCTTTTTTTGAAAAGTATAGGAATTTTATCTGTGAGTCCTTCACAGAGCATAAGTAAAGGCAAGTCTACACATCACACCCCCTCTTTTCCTTCAGACAGAACTAAGAATTTTGAGTCATACTTTCATGTTTTCTTTAAAGAACCATTCAATGGGTTTGAATCAAACTGTTTTCAATGGGTACACGAGTATTTGTGAAGAATATTTTTAATTACAACAGACAAAGAAATAATCCTGAGTCGAGTAGCAAAATACTTGCAATATAGCATTAGCATAATCTATTAGGAGAGAGCTGCTAGTCCAGTTACACAATATATTCTTATGTAAGAATCCCTACTTCAGCTGAATTTAATAAAAATACACACTCCGGAGGATGGAAGGAAAACTGTAGAAATAAAAGCACCAGTTCGCCAGTGTGAACTGCCTATCCCAGGCACAACTACACTAAACAATGGTCAAATATCCACACCTTTTTGATGTATCAGCACAGTTAACCTGGCACCAGCAAACTAAAAGTAAAATAAGAGATAAACCCGTGATATTTCAAGTCCTGCAGTATAGTATTCCAATTTCAAATAAAAATTCAGGACCAAAGTTCAAGTAAAAGAGAAAAAAACCTGCTATAGCTACATCTACAACATACATAACACACAAACTAGCGTATTTTACTGAAGGTAGCACAACAAAAAGTGGCAGAGAAATCAGTTACAAAAGAGAAACTGAGCAATAAATAGTAAAAAAATAGAGAATACGAGAGCAGCTACCTCCAATGTTTAGAAACAGGATCTCAGTGAAGTGCCAGAACTCATACTATAGCTTTGCTAAGAGTGGTCTGTCTTTTGAATTCCCTTGAATTAGTTCTTCAGTTCTTTTCTGGCTCTAAAATGCATGGGTTTTAGTTTGACCAGACTGAAAACAGATGACCTACTGGCCTTTCAAGCACATCTTAAGAATCATAATGAAGATCGATGTGTTGTGTTTCTAACACCCAGTTTCACCTAATCCCTCCAAAGAACAAGCAACCTAAATGCTGACCATACTGTTTCTTCTCCATCACAACTTTGCTATTCTTCTGAAAAAGAATGCTCTTTCAAAAGTAGGTTCTAGGAGGTAAAAAAACATGAGCTACTTCATAACAAGAAAATAAAAGCATGTTCTCACAGGCAGTAGGCTACCACATTCTACAACAGCTGATTTTCTAGGTGCACAGACCTACTAGAGATTTATCTATAGCACACTGTAATCATTTCAGCTTGATGCAATGAACACTGCAGGGACAGCTGTAAAATCTGGTCCCAAAAGAACCCGTCAGCATCTTGATATCTATAACAAGCTGTGCTGAGCCTGAGCTGGTAGTTTGAGCTCAGAACCCTGCTACAAACCTGAACAACTAAAGGAAAACAGACACCTGGACAGGAGACAAGCATGAATTGCCCTAGTATTCCGAGTGGTTCTCCTCACTAGTCAACACTAGTCAGCCCCACGACAATCTCTGAAATAAAGCTGTGCATCAGTCAATATGTTTGGATACGTCTACTGATGTGCCAACAACTCAGATGTAGATATTGTAGGTTTTTACAACAATGAATTCACATAACAATATTCCAGCATGTACACTGAACTCATTACTCTGACAAATCAACTACAAAACTGGTAATTCTAGCACTGAGATTCATAGTTTACATATTAATGATGCTTTTTTTTTTTGCCTACTGGGTATCAGTGTATTCAATCAGGTCCTGCAGTATAACACAGTATTATTATGTAATTGGCCTCTTGTAGTCAAGTGTTTGCTACTCAACAGAATAGATTATCATCTTTGGATCAGAATGCCAGCAGTAAGGTCCTTGGAAATTGTAGGGTATCAAAAACATCAATTTTTTTTTCCCCTCTCTCTTTTCAAACTCACATATGGTCATTGAGCTTGTGGCGGACCAAAACCAGGAGCCCAACTAGCCTGCGCAATATGCAAATGCAGAAGGAGACTCATGACAGTATGGGCACTGTCCAAAAGGCTCTGGAGCAGCTCCTGTGATACCAGGTACACACACTGCAGTTTTCACTTTAACCTCAATACACAAAGAGTCCAACCTGTGAATAGGTCTGAAAAAACACTACTCTAAGCCAGTCTTCCACAGAAAACAGTAACTACATAGAAAACAAACACTTGAGAACATGCAGATAACAAACTACCCTACAAGATAACATACAGAAAAGTTCTTTCAAACAATCCTACTGTAACTGCCAGTCTCTTATCAAGCAGAACAAATCGACATGCACTGCTCCCATTCCCCCAAAACACTCACCCCTACTTAACCAGAATAACTGGAATCCTAAGGAATGTACTAACGAATGATTTAGAAATTATAGGGGTTTTCATCTTAATTTTTGCAAGGCCATGCAATCTTGGCTAAGTGCAGACAACACGCAGGGACAAGCAACATTTTAAGCAGACGCCACAGAAGACCTCAAAATAACCCTTGCCCCCTTCTCCAGGCAAAGCGCAAGTCTGCTGCATACACTTCTAATTATAAATTCCGTAACATGACATGGGGACAGCACCAGTCCCCTGAATATGATCTCTGAGGCCACTAACCCAGATCTGTGCTGAGCACAAGGCTAGTTGAACACGGCAGAGCACAACATAGGTTTGATTTTTACAGAAAAAAACCCACAAAACTTGCAGCTACTTGGACAACGTGTACAACGATAACGTAGTTCCGGAGTGCAATTAGATCTTAAATTAATGTGTTATCCCAAAAGATCCTGCTTGTATTTCCAGCTCTGTAGCTGGCACAGCTGAAGTCCCTTACCTCACCTTCCTCAGTAAGTTGTTTTCTTTACAGCTCCCAACATAGAATCACAGAATGGTAAGGGCTGGAAGGGACGTCTGGAAGATTATCCAGTCCAAACCCCCTGCCAGAGGAGGATCCCCTACAGCAGATCACACAGGAACACATCCAGGCAGGTTCTGAATGTCTCCAGAGCAGAAGACTCCACAACCTCTCTGGGGAGCCTGTGCCAGGGCTCTGTTACTCTCACCGTGACATGGTTTGTTTTTTTTTTTTTCCCCACAGAACCATAGAATCATTGGAGATTGGAAGGAAGATCATCTAGTCAAATCCCCCTGCCACAGCAGGATCACGTAGACCAAGCCACATAGGAACACATCCAGGCGGGTCTTAAACTTCCTCCAGTGAAGGAGACTCGACAACCCCCCTGGGCAGCCTGTTCCAGTGCTCTGTCACCCTCACTGGGAAGAAGTTTCATTTCTAAGTTCCAGACAGCGTTTACACCAAGTGCAGATGTACCCTCTGCATGTCCTTTCATTTAAACTAAACTTAATGGTGGTCAAAGATTTAATTTCTTGTTAGGATTTGCTCCTTGGCACTAAACTTTCTGTTAGAACACTACATAACCATAAAGTCCTTTCTTCATGTGCTTCATCTTCTTAAAAAGTCCCAAGGTAATAGAAATTAAACATTCTTAAAGTTGACAGCTTACATATACCATAATAGCACGTAAGTTTTCTTCATAGCCATGAAGAATTTAATCTTGTCTAGTATTTCTCACAATACCTCCCAGCTGTACAAGCTTCAGCTGTAAGGAGTATATTTTCCCATCTTCATTATTCCTCCAGCAACACTGAGGTATGTCTGACCATGCTGTCACAACACACCTTCAGAAGAGCTTCTGTAAAGCCAACAACACAAACTATTTCTAACAGATGTTTATGTGAGTAACATTCTCAACCTCGTCATCCTCGCCTATAAAGAAATAAATGAAAGCTTTGAACATGAACCACAGGGAATGGCTCATGGCCAGCACATACCACTTAATTACTTCAGACAAAAAACATAATTAAAAAGGCCATGGCTGTAAGAGGATTAAACTAACACTTCTGAGTTGGTTCTGAGCATCTCAGGCTCAGACACGATCATTATTACTTTATCTGCACATGAAGTTAAGCAAGAAACACGAGCGTTACACAGATGAACAAGTAACAAGTGATAGGACATGAGGAAATGGCTTCAAATTGCATGAAGGGAAGTTTAGGTTAGACACTAGGAAAAGCTTCCTCACTGAAAGGGTCATCAGGCTTCAGAATAGGCTGACCAGGGAGGGGGGCTGAATCATCACCCCTGGATGTGTTTTAAAAGTGGATCTGGAGCTTAGAGACAGGGTTTAGTGGTGGGCTTGGGATCCTGCTGTGGCAAAGGGGACTGGACTGGATGATCTCCTGAGCCCCTTCTAACCCCTAATGCTCTGTGATTCTGTGACAGCTGGGTCAACGGTCGAACTTTATCTTAAATGTCTTTTCCCTCCTAACGATTCTACGATGCTCTGAGCTCATTAATTCCCCAGCACGCCCATCAGCGTGGTCCCTCTGTACCACTGTCAGGCACAAGTCTGGGACAAGAAATCCCAGCACGGATCCACAGAACGCACTGGGAGACCCTCGGAAAAGAAGAGCGAGTAACTGGTGGGACCAGAGCGAGGAACTGGCGGGAGGGGGAGGGAGGCGGAGGGTCCCACCCAGCCCGCGCCAGACCCTTCCCGGGCTCAGGAACGAGGGAACGGTGGCGGCCGGGACAGGACGGGACGCCTGTAAACACCAAGAGCTGTAGGATAGGAGGGCTGAGTCATCCCCGAAGTAACTTCGCCGCCAATCCCCGACACTGGCAGCGGAGACCCGGGCAGGAGCAGCGGGGGGAGATCCCGAAGAGGGACAGAGCATTTGGTGCAGGGGAGAAGGTAAGGAACGGAGCTCCCCGAGCCTCACCACGGCCTGCCCTAGGTTCACGCTGCTACCCTGGGACCGGGACACGGCGCAGGGAGGAAGAGGGGCGGTACTTACCGGAGGGTCCCGCGGCAGCTCCGCGCATCCCGCGGCGGCGCGTTCCCGTGTCCGCGCCCCCCCACCCCACCCCCCGCCACGGCTCGGCAGCTCCGCGGGGGCGCGCACGGCCTGAGCGGTCACGGCGGTCGGCGCCGGGGAGCGACGGAACAGAATGGGCCGAGCCGGACCAGGCCGGGCAGCGCTGGCGCAGCCGCCGCTGTTTGTTATTGTCGTCAGCGGCTTCCGGCGGCGGGGAATGCCGGGAGGGGCGGGACGGGGCAGACCGGCGGAAGAGGGTCCCGGCGAGGCGGAAGTTGGAGGGGAACGAAGGTTAACCCTGTGCCGGGGGACGACAAGGGAGGTCCCTCAAGGCCTTCTCCTGTGTTGCAGGGGTCAGGGAGTTCTGACCGAGCTTTCCTTTGCGATGAGGATGCACCACAAAGAGAGGGATGCGAGGAAGCGGCTGGTTCCACTGGGATCTGCAGCTGGAATTACGGACATCTACAGCAAAGACCCCTGGAACAGCTGGGCCTCCTGGAAGTGTCGGAGTTAGAAGGGACGTCTAGAGACCATCTAGTCCGCGCACACAGCCTGCAAAGTACGTTGCACAGGGCTGCAGTTAGGCGGGTTTGAATGTCTCCAGAGAAGACTATGATTCTATGATTTTAACTTGTTCCAGGGCTTTGTCACCTGCACAGGAAAGAAGTTTTTCCTCGTATCTGAATGAAGCCTGTGTGCCAGCTTGTGCCCGTTGCTCCTTGTCTTATCACTGGGCAGTACTGAGAAGTCCGGCTCCATCCTCCAGACACCCACCTTTTTGATATTTACAGACATGAATAAGGTCTCCTTTCAGTCTTCTCCAGGCTGAATAGGCCCAGGTCTCTCAACCTTTCCTTGTAAGAGATGCTCCAAGCCCCCAGTCATGTTTGTTACCCTCCCCCTGGACTCTCTCCAGTCTCTCTCTCTTGAACTGCAAAGGTCAGAACAGGACACTATTTCAGATATGGCCTCACTAGGGCAGAACAAAATGGAATGATGACCTTTAGGACCTACTGACCATATTTGCCTTAATGCATCCTAGGATATCACTGGCATTCTTGGCAATAAGGACACTTCATCTGCTGCCTCACTATGACCTCCCCTTCCACAAGATACAGCATAAGTCAGGGGATACAAGATTTGGAACAGGCTGCCTGATGAGGCAGTTGAATCACCATCCCTAGATGCGCTTAAAAGCCACATAGATATGGAGCTCAAGGACATGGTTTAGCAATGGGCTTAGTACAGTCACAGAATGGCAAGGGTTGGAAGTGACCTCTGAAGATCATCTCAGTCCTACCTCCCTGCTAGAGCAGGATCACCTAAAGAAGATCAAACAGGAATACATAAGGGTTTCGAATGCGTCCAGAGGCAAATTCAGCAACAGCTCTGGGCAGCCTGTTCCTGTGCTCTGTCACCTTTAAAGAAATATTTCCTTACATTTAAATTTAACCTCCCATTTTCCAGTTTGTGGCCATTACCCTTTGTCCTGTCTTTGGACACCAGAGAAGTGTCCAGCCCCATCCTCCATAATCTCAAATTAAATTCAAAGCACAGTATTGCAGACAGAACGTGAAGCAAGCACATCAGAAGAGGAATGCAAAAGAGAAACAAGCACCTAATCTTCAGTGGGCAGGACAGAGCATTCAGTGAAATAGCTAGGTTCATTGTACAAACATTTTATTTCTCCTGACCTAAAGTTTCCTCTTAGTCCCATTTAAACCTCAAACGTACAGCCTCTCACCTAATTTTATTTTTCACTAGTTCATGAGCTTGTAAATCCGGACCAGGCTTACAGCTTCCACGATAAACTCACTGCTGTTTCTGCCATGTTGAAGAGCTTTCTGCCTGTGACACAAAAGACAACGCTGAGTGGTCACAGCCTGTCCAGGTAGGCATTTGCTGTTGGAAAATGCCACTGTCGTGGGCTTTTGAAATTAAACACAGCTTCACTACACTCAGTTGCCACCTTGTGGCACCTGATAAACGAGCAGTCTTCAATTTTGCAGCTTTTTTGGGAGAGTTATCCTAATTAGAATCATACCCACAGTCCAAAAGATGCCTTTGGCATTTCAGACTACACCAGCAAATGGAGCTGAGAAAATAGTGGTACTTTTATGAGTAGTACTCAGGTGAACAGATGTAAAGGGAAATACAAGTAAAACAATTCAAGGCAGCTTTGTTTATTTTCACACCAATTATCTCAGTTGTGTTCTAGTTCTAGAGATGTCAACTTTGGCATTTTGCATCTTCTAAACTGGTCTTTTCCTTCATAAATTCTCAAAATACAATGGACCTAGCTTAGTGTGAAGGGAATGTCATCCAGCTTGAACTTCGCTAAACAAGAGCTGTACAGGGAGGTAAAGGAGGTAAAACACTGATCTTTGGCAAGTGTGTAGCGCCAGCAAACTTCACTAAATCTGTCTTGAGATACTATTGAGTGAACTCATGCAGTTTGAAGAGCTGAGAGGTCAGCAAGAGGGGCAGCAGCAACTACTGAAACATAGAAGCTGCGGCACTGACAAGGTTTGTAGTTTTCTAGCAAAGCACCTATGCCGCTCAAACTCTCAACAACTGCATAAAAGGAGACTCCAAGTGTTTAAACACTGTTCAGTTTTTCACAGCACATAAGGGACAACTTGATTTGAGAGGCAGCTCAGGCAGGACTGAAGAAACAAAGGAGTAGGCATAGCACTGCTAGCAGAGCAGGTTGGTCTGGCTCATTCTTGGTAACATTTCATTATGTTGCTTCCTCTTGAAGTGATCCAAAACCACTTCATGCCCAGGAAATAATTACAGGTTTTTTTTCACAAGTATGTCTGAACAAACCCAAAAATTGAATATTACATCTAACACTATGATTATTTTGCTCTTGGATCTATGAAAAGCAGCATTGAATCAGGGCTTCTGAAAATTCCTCACGTTTACAAAGTGCTGTATCAAATTAAGGTTATTATTCTTCCAACATACTGTTTAGGATTCAGAATCTATAAAATAGATAAGAAAATTGAAGGAGTTTTTTTTGCTGTGTACCTTTAATTTTGGATGCTAAATTTGGTAGACCAGACAATACAGCTCTTTTAAACTGTATCTTTATACTGCTATAGTCAAGGAGAAAAAAACCCAGGCTGCTTAGGAACAGAAGACAAGCTGAGAGCTCCTGCTTATAGTCAATCTCAAAATTGATTTCTTTGTTATGAGTATTCATTCCCCAAGTTATCATCAAATTATACCCAAGGTAACACCTGAATACGCCTTTGCCACTGCATTCATGACCCCTTTTAGGTCATGCAGAGACTCTGCTTCTTCCCATTTAAATTGACAGTGGATTTTGTATATATAAGTGAATACCATCAATGTGGTTTACAATTTTAAATTCCACTTGTAAATCAAAATTATACATATAAAAAATTGGAAGCATGGTTGATTCCTTACTACAAACTATGAAGGTGGTAGATTTCCCCAAGTCAAGAATGTTTCTAAGTTATAACAAATCAAAGAAAATAATTCTTGAGTTCATTCAATTCCAAAAGATAATTAGGAAATGGGGGTTAGTCTGACCACTCTGTATTCTGAAAAGCACTGGGACAAGACCAAAACCTCCTGTTTGATTTACAGTGTGCTTTAGGAAAAAACATTAAGTGTTAATCTAAACTTTGAAGGATTTCTGTTGTTAATTAGCATCATACTATTACATCAAGTAGACAACTTCACCCACAGCCATTTAAGTTGTTATGTGTCTCTCTCTCTCGATGTCCAGTCTCTCGTGGTTCCTTAACACCTCTTAAGTTTTCTCCATAGCACAAAACAAACAGCAAGTTCTGCTCTTAAGGGTTTATTCCCATGATTTATCTGTAATACTGTTAATACATCAAGTGCCCTTCCTAAACTGATAAGATCAGAAAAATTATGTCAGTGTCCAAGAAGGAAGCAGCACATTGATCTTTCTGTACTACTGTAATCTGCCAGGGCAGTAACGAACCAATACTGGCAGTATTTAGTTCCAAATGTACTTGAAAAAAACCACATCTTCCGGTTTTCTTTAGCTCTACTTAACCTAAATCCTCCCTGTGTACTTCTGCTTCCCTTACAGTTGCTGTCTTCATCAACTTCCCTTCATTTCTCTCATTTTTTATTTCAGTATTGGAAACAGCTGCATTTACTTCCCTGTTAAGCCAAGCTGCTGTTTTAAATCCCAGTTCCTTCCTTCTCCATTGAGGTTTTGCAACAACTTGAACAAGCATTCATGTAAGTTTTTCTACAACTAAATGTCTTTTAAAGCAGTGTACTTTTTAAGAGGCACAAAAATCTATGGCACTGTTCTAAACTGGACTATACAACATGAACATCAGTGTCCAGTAGCACAAGTTTTACATGTTGGGGAGAGATGCTTCAACAACTTTGACTGTCCTTTAGTGTAGTATGGCAGTCTGTAGCAAATACCAAGTGCTGCTTCATCTCCTGAGCACTGACTGGTCCATGTGCTCTCAGTAATTTGTTTTTCAATGGTCAATGACTCAGGAGCAGCTGATGCCATTTTTGAAAGCTCACCACTCCCTCTGACCTCTTTATGAATCTTTCCTAACCAGTGATTTTAAAATTGTGTGGCTTCCCAACACATTTTGGTAATTCTGACTACACAGGTTTTGAATTCATAAGTGATTTTTCTTGTTTAGTGCAAGAGCTTCTTGCAGGAAGGGGATAGTTAGCTTCAATTTAACATCTAGGTCATGAGATTAGTTCTTGATCCTGGGCAGAAATGTGTAAAGGACACTTAAACGTCAGACAGAATCATCAGAATGGACATACTCTCAGAAGTGGTTAAGGAGAGGACCTCTCAAGGAAAAATATGCAGCCTGAGTAATCCTATAAAAATGCCCTCATGCACATTTTGATCTAAGAGAACACATCTGTAGTCACAGCATGGACATTTGCACACCACCACCTCTCTACAACTTGCAGATGATAACTGAATGCAAAGGGTCAAACAAATAATACACTGAGGACTAACATGGAGCTTCCTAATTTCTAGAAGGGTATGTCTGTATTTGCTTTAATGAATACTTGGTGTTTCTAAGAACAGAATGCTCATTTTTCACTGCGTAGCAGCTTTGTGTTTTTCTATTAGAGCATTTAAGTCATGTTCACATATAGGTGATCCTGCTGTGGTGAGGTGATCTTTCAGGGTCCCTTCCAATCCCTAATGTTGTGTGATTCTGTGATATCATTCATAGTTATAAATGTTAAACCTAACTCCTGCTAACAATAATATTATAAAACATAAGCAAGTATTTTGGTTTAAGAAGTTATAGCAGGAATTCATTTGGCCTGCACTGCTAGAAAACAGCTTCATTTTGGTTTTTGTAGGTCAGGCGCAAGACATACTGTCCCTATTTGCAAAATAACATTCTAATGGTCTTTCAGTTCACTGTGTCTGTGCCTCCTGTATTTAGATTTAAAAATTGAAGTCTGTGCAGTTAATTTTTTTTAAAGTCTATGACAGTATTTAACCTGTTGCTCATTTGGGTATTTGAATTTTTTTTTCAGTAAGGATTGATCTTCTTTTTAAATTAGCTTAGAAATTCCTGCCTCCTCCCCAAGCTTTCTGTTAATACAAACTGAAAACTCAAGATGCAGAAACTCTTAACAGCATATGTTTTATCAATTATATAAACTACTAAAAGCTTTAAACCAAATATATAAACTCCACTTTGTTTATATGAATGGTTCAATAAAAGTATCATCTATTAATGAATTCACTTTCTGCCCTTTGTTCAAATAACTCACAGCATTTATCCCTTTTTGTTTCATTTATATTCTTGAATGGAAAAGAAACAAAACCAGCTCCTAAAGTCTCAATTCAAAGAATTAGTCATTGACCTCAGTTAATGGAATAAGCTGAAACAATGAAATAAACTGAAAGGATGATTGTCTACATCTCCATAAGAGACCACAGCCATCTAACATTCCTAAGTACCTAGTTGTGTTATTTTAAAAGATGCTGTAGGTGTACACTAATTTCAATTAGCTTTTAAAGAATTTTAATTAAGAAAAACATTTTTAAAAAAAGATTATTCTGAATGTGCTTGCATTGATTACTCATTCTTAGAAGCTATTTTATATTCATTGATGTGATCAGGCGTGGGTGCTGGCAAAATCCTCTTTCAGGGCTTTGCAGCTTTAGCATTGAGCTTTCCAATACAGCAGCTCAGAGGTTCTCCGTGCATTTTAAAAGCACATACAGATTGCTCACAACTATGTAAACAGGGACTTGTTTAGAGAGCTGGAGATTGTAGCAGGCTATTTTGAAGTTAAGTTTATCTAGGTCTCTTAAATGAATTTCTTTCTAAAAAATCACAGAGCACTAGGGATTGGAAGGGACCTCGAAAGATCTTCTAGTCCAATCCCCCAGCACAGCAGGATCACCTAGATCAAGTCACACAGGAACATGTCCAGGCAGGTTTTAAGTATCTCCAGAGGAGACTCCACAACCCCCCTGGGCAGCCTGTTCCAGTGCTCTGTCACCCTCACTCAGAAGAAGTTTCATTTTCATATTGATGTGGAAAATACCCCAAACAGGTATTTTCCAGCTTACACCCATTGCCCCTTGTCCTATCATTGATGACACTGAGCAGAGCCCGGCTCCATCCTCCTGACACCCACCCTTCACATATTTATCAACATTAATGAGGTCACCCCTCAGTCTCCTTTTTGGCAAGCTAAAGAGACTCAGCTCCCTCTGCCTTTCCTTATCAGGGAGATGCTCCCTCCCTTCCTCATCTTTGTGGCTCTGTGCTGGACTCTCTCCAGCAGTTCTGTGTCCTTCTTGAACTGAAGGGCCCAGAACTGGACGCAATATTCCAGATGCTGTCTCACCAGGGCACAGTAGTATATTTTATATGAAGGGCACCAACACGGGAAGTAACACAAAAGTCTCTACCACGTACAAATTACTCTCTTACGAAATAACAAAGTTAGATATGATAGAGATCAATACCTGCACAAGTGTTTGGCCACAGAGAAGAAAACTGCATTGAAACTATAATGTGTTCCCTTTCCCCAGTTGGGAAGAGGATTCTTTGCTTGAAAACCTGTTTGGGGTTTTGCTTTATTTTTTACACTGTACATACAGAACCAGAACTGTGTGTAGTTGTGCATTGTTCCAGATTTAACAGTGAAGAAATTACCTGCAGTAGGTAGTGCCTAGATGTCATTTCCTCAAATACATAATTCCACTGAATTGAAAGTTGCTGTTTTGAATCCATTTTCACAGAACCTTCCTGAGCAAGTTTAGCTGTATTCTTAATTCTTTTATCTGCATTAACTGAAATGAACTGTTAAGATCAAAAAGAAAAAGTGCTAAATTGCCATTACATCAGGCTATAGATTAAGCAGTTTTGGTTTTAGAACATTTCCCTAACATTAGTACTCCTTCAGGCTTCTGTAAGAGTCTTCCCTGGTAACTTAGGATCTCCCCTGGCACCAGGAAATAACACTACTAAGCAGAGCTTTGACTGGCTTCTCCAAGTCACAGTGACTTGGTAGCTTTTTGCCCTGTATTGACCACTTGGAAGGTTAAAACTGATCTAACCTGGTAAGGTTTCAGAAATTTAAATCAGGATGGTGCAACCTGAGGTGTTTTAAACTCGTGGACATGCTGCTTAGGGACATAATCTAGTGATGACTTGGCAGTGCCGAGTTAACCATAGGATTTGATGATCTTAAAGATCTCTTCCAACCAAAGATGTTCTATGATTTTTTACTTCTTTAGTGGGCCACAGTGTACAACCCCAAGTTGCCTGGACTTAACCTCTGCAAGTATCTAGTTACTTGATCAGCTATCTGTAGACAATTTTCATGTCATCATGAGCACTTTCTTATAGGCTCAGTGTTTAGTTCTAGGATTTCAGGAACAGAAAAGCAACAGACCACTGCCTTATCTGACTATGGACTTCAGCTTTTCTCATTTCATAGCTTCCAGCTGATGTTGCTCCTGCCCATTTCTCTTTTCCATTGCTGTGTTACCTAACACTGATTAGTTTTGGTAGTGCTACTGTTGGTTAATTTCAGCCTATGTCTTTTACATATCTAGTGAATCTGAATAGACTCTTACCAGTAGCTCTGTCTAGATTGCAGGGTTGGGGCTTTTCATCTGCTTATGAAGTCTTTTGAAAGGATACTCAATTGGCATCCACATTTTTGTATGTGTGTCTTTGCAGATCAGTTTTGCTCACTACCTTCACCTCTGGAAAATTAGACAAAAGGAATCGCCAACTGTAGCTCTCTTCCCTATTTTGAACAAATTAATGTGAGACAATGTACTGGTGGTCACTGAACAGTCACAAATTCTAGTTGAAGAATTAATTAATCTGGATTTATCTACAGGAGGAATTTGTTTTATCTTAGTTGTAAGGCACGATTTTTGAAAGGTAGCTAGACAAACCATCATAAAGAGTTGTGTTTAAATAATTTCTCTAAACTCTATCTCAACTTTGGAATTTGATTAAGATGCAGAAGAAAAACTCGTGGTCTGTTCTACATGCTTCTTAGCATCTGAGCCTGCTTAAGCTCGGGATGTCATTATGCTCTCCAGAACCACATAGAAATTCAGACATTAATTCCAAAATATTCCAGACTACCATCTCACAAAGCCTTTGTTTCCACAACCCCCAAGATCATTGTGCTACTTAGTATTTTGTGAGGTATGATCCAGCATGAATCAGGTTGAATTTCTAATTATCCTGCAGACAGCTAATCTTAGAATCAACACACAGTGCTAATGCTCTAAATGGGATTTTAGATCATAGAAGCAGAATGGAACTTGCTTTGCCCAACTGTCTGTTTTATCAATGACAGCACAGATAAAACATATGGCTCAGCCAAGGCTGCAAAACCAGTGAAGTGGAGGTTCATAATCTACAAACCCAGACTGAGCTTTGCAACTAAAGCTTTGAGAATCAAACCTGTGACAAGAGGTTTTATGGTCACTTTCTCTAAGTACAGATTACAGTTCTGAATGTCTATGATAAAAATAATCTCAAGTTGTAACTGAAGTTTGGCTAGAGCACTGCGCATGTGTACTCTGAAAAAACCCTACATATCTACATAGACACAGGAGTAGCAGTAAAATGGAGGCATTTGATGAAATTCAAACAGCTAAATAGCCATGAAAACTTGTATGTCTGTAAGGAATAGCTCAGCAGTGTGTCTAACATTGCTAGGAAGGAATAAAGAAATATTCAGAAGGAAAGAGTGAGCAGTAAGAGCAAGCCAGACCCAGAAATGGAACTAGTCTTTCCAATGCTTAGTGATCAGAGCCAGCCCTGGACGAACTTCAAATGATCATTTTATGATTTCAGTTCAGCTATTCTTATGAAACCCTCAGGTAAGCTCCACAAGGGTATCACAACAACCCTTTTTGACCACCCTTTTGTGACAATTTGTCCCAAAAGATGGTTTTTCACATTTAATTGAAGGTGTAGACTTGATTTTTAGTATTTAAGTGATGCTACTTCTTAAATAAGTTAGCAAAAAATCCCAGAGCAAAGTCTGAGCTGTATGAGTTAGACAGAGAATTCTGTGGTGTTACCAAAAGAGAAGTATTTTGTTTTCTCTAGATAGTCAGCCAATTTAGGTCCAAATACAGTCTTTTGTAACTCACTTTTTTTGCATCTAGGCTTGTTCTGATTACAGTTATGGCTGATAGATGCAATATATGATAGGAATGTTTGCTCATGTAAGGAATAGTTAAGACCTTCATACAAGGATAAGGCTGTCTTCAAAAGCAACACTGTTCTGTCTGTTCTCCACAAATGGTCCAAAAATGCACCTAGTCCAGCAATAGTATAGAGACCAATGGTCTCTCATTTGCTCTTTTTATTAGGATTCTACATATCCTGGACATATTAACCTGCCAGAGTGGCATCACACAGAATCACAGAACATTAGGGATTGGAAGAGACCACAAAAGATCATCTAGTCCAATTCCCCCACCACAGTAGGATCACCTAGTCTAAACTGTGCAGGAACATGTCCAGGCAGGTTTTAAACATTCCCAGAGAAGACTCCACAACCCCCTGGGCAGCTCCTTCACCCTCACCATGAAGAAGTTCCTTCTCATATTGATGTGGAACCTCCTCTCTTCCAGTTTACACTCATTGCCCTTGTCCTATCATTAGATGCCCCTGAGCAGAGCCTGACTCCATCCTCTTGACACCACCCTTCCCATATTTATAAACTTTAATGAGGTTACCCCTCAGTCTCCTTTTCTCCAAGCTAAAAGAGACCCAGCTCCCTCAGCCTTTCCTCATCAGGGAGATGTTTCACTCCATCTTTGTGGCTCTGCACTGGACTTTCTTAAGCAGTTTCTTCTCCTGGAACTGAGGGGCCCAGAACTGGACACAATAGTCCAGACACCAACTCACCAGGGCAGAGTAGAGTGGGAGGAGAACCTCTCTGGATCTGCTAGCCACACCCCTTCTGATCCACCCTAGGATGCCATTGTCCTTCTTGGCCACAAAAGCATCCTGCTTGCTCACATGGTCCACCATCCAATACTTTATCCTTGGTCTTCAACTGCATGCAAAGAACAGTACAACAAGTTCTTCCCTTCATCATCACAATCCAAACACTATTCCAGTAGGTTTTAATAGCTTTCAAGGAAAGCAGCGGGGTGTTTCTGCAGCTGTTTGCTTTAGCTAACCGACAAAGCACTTAGTAATGATTTGTTAATAGCCAATTTCTCTTTTTCACAAAAGAGCTTTTGTGTTGCAGCACATAGTTGAACACGGTCTACAACCACCTGGTGTTTCATGGATGCTGTGCTTCACTGCTAGCTAAGCTGTAATGCACTACTTGAAACCCACCGCTGGTCTTTACATCTTAGAAGCAACTGTTGGAACTCTTGAGTTTGACAGGGCTAATTTTTTTCCTCTTACTTAACCATATACAGTGTAAAGTACATCTGGGATCCAAACCTACTCTTGATCTGTGGTTTCTTAAGTTTTGGTACAGACTTTTGGCTTTATTTTTTGGAAATGTCTTCATAATAGGGTTAAGGGTTTTTCTTCAGGCGTGGGGCAGCAATCCCAGAACAGACAGCAATATACAGGATAAAAACAATGCAACGGGATGTATTACTTTTTTTACTCCTACACTGCATAGACACAAAGATCCTTTCAGATGAACTTGTAAGAATATCGCTGCCCTTACGCAATGTGAGTTCTTTATATTCACTACACTGCCTTTTACCCTTGAAATCACATTTGCAAAGTAAATAGATAACGTACATTTGGCACCAAACTTAGCATTAATATTTGTTCTTGAATGAAAGTTTGTCATTTGCAGAGCATGATGCCATGGTTTCTTGAGGCTAACTTCTGCAGAGCTAAGTGTATTAGCAACATCTTTCAGGATCCCTTCCAATCCCTAATGATTTTATGATTTCAAGTTATTCACATATACTTTTAAATCCAACTTCTTTTTGCAGGTGTGAGCATAGCTTCTGCTTTTCTCAGAACGTCTTGCACAATATTTGAATATTGTGAAATGAAAACTGAACCTGATCACATGGCTCTGGAAACAACCTGTAGATAGAAACACCACAACCTGAAACTGTGCTGGTTTCTGGCTTTGGACACTAGATGACACTGTAAGACAGTAACAGGAGCCTGTAGTAGAATATAACTGGAAACACAGATTCAGTTAAGGTCTCAAGTTGTGATCACTAATACACCACTAATGTTCTTTCTGGAGCTAAATTTTTGCCTGTACAAAGGAATATAATTGATCTTGTCAGCTTGGCTTAAATTTCTTCTAGTTTTATTGTTTAGAATACTAAATCCCCTGACTTTGTGTTCTCAGAAAGTTATTTGGTGTTTAGCACAAAGATTTATACAACATCTAGTTTGCAGACACAGCTAAAAGTCCAGCTTGCACAGCAGAATGATAAATGGATGACTGCAGTAGAAGGGCAGGACCTATACTCCACTTTCAATTCTCACTAGACTTTGGAGAAAAGACTGATTACACAGAAGTAGTATTGACATAGATATTAAAGAAACACTATTACTGTTCTTCATTAACACATCTTTGTAAGACGAGGGGGTTTTGCTTACAGGTATTTCTGAAAAAAACCCACTGATTCTGAATAAAATATGTCATTGCTTTGGCTCAGTTAACAAACTAGATGTCCATCTCTGCAAAATGACCCAGTATTATGAATCTTAGGTACTGAAGGTCTGCAATTCCTGGTAAGATACTATCCAGTTATTTCCAATTCATCTGCTTCTGCATCCAGAACACAGACAAATCTAACAGAGTTGAGTAAATGTGAAGTATACTCTGGTAAGAGATCTGCTTTTGAGTTCTTTATCTGTAGATTTTCAGGTACAGAAAGCTATTCCATTCTGTATGCAAGGAAAGAAACATCTTGCATCACTAACAGTCTCAACATTAAGAACATTAAAAAGTGCATTAAAACAGACACTTTACCCATGAATTCATATGCAGCAGAGAGCATTTATCTGAAATGGTCTTGCCCTAAGACATTGATACTCCTATCAACAGTAAATCCAGAGCAATAGTAGATGAGTAAAAGTACACTTTTTTATGAGCACCTTTGGAAAGCTCAATATAAAAACACTCAGTGGCTACAAATACAGCAGAGCCAACAAACTGCCAACATATTTGTGTTTCACAGGAAAACAAAGTAATAGTCAAAGAAATACTCTCTTCACAATAAAAATGGAAAAGTTCTACAGTTCTATAAATTTGTAGGAATGAATCCCAGGACACTGTATTTTAAGATGACTGAGTCAGCCTACCAGAACTTCAATTTAGAACTCTTAGAATTTTTTAGGATGGAAAAGACCTTTAAAATCAAGTCCAACACTAAACTTTGTCCCTAAGCTCCAGATCTACATGACCTTTAAACACATCTAAGGATGGCGATTCAACCCCCTGCCTGGGCAGCCTGTTCTATGGCCTCATGACCCTTTCAATGAAGGTTTTCCTAATGCCTCACCTAAACTTTGAGGATATTTCCTCATCCTGCCACTGGGTACTTGTCAGAAGTGACCAACCCCGACCTCTCTATACCCTCCTTCACACTATACAGCTTTAGTTCCCTCAGCTGTGTCTCACAAGGTTTGTTTTCCAGACCCTTTACCAACCTTGTTGCCCTTCTTTAGGGTAACTCTAGCCCCTCAATGTCTTTCTTGTGTTGAGATATCCAAAAATTAACACAGTAGACATTGTCTCAATGTTAAAAGGAGTTTCTCATGTCTGACAAGTAGTCCCTACTTGTAGCATAACAAATAATCCCAAAGTGCTGGCTGAATTTGAGCACTGGAACATGGTGCCCAGGGAGGTGATGGAGTCATTATCTCTGGAAGTATTTGAAAAATGAGTAGATAGAACACTTGAGGCTCTGTCCTAGTGGTTAGAGAAATGTTGAGATGAAGGCTGGACTCGATTTTGGAGGTCCTTTCCAACCATAGTCAGTGATAAGGGTGCACATCCTCCACACAGCTTTAGAAAAGTGAAAAAAATGACTGCTATTGCACATGTATAGCAAAACATATTTTCTTGAAGGTGCTTGCCAAAACAGATTCCCCTGTGGCCTTGCTAGGACCTACAAGAAAACATCTCTTTTCAGGGTAGTATTCAATTTTAGATTCAAGATCTCCATCTGGAGATGATGGTGGCATAAAAGCAAGTTAGATACAGACTAAGAAATGTTTTATAGAGAATAAATAAAGTAATACTGAACTCAAACTGGTTTTTATCTACATGTTTTAAAACATTAATCAACTTCTTAAGGCAGAATAGGAAATGTGCTGTTACACCAACATACCTTCTGTCATTCATACAGAGCTTTCCAACCTCTGACTTGTAAAACTATAGCAGTTGTTCTATCACCTGATGACCCTTTTCCCAGCAAAGAAGGGGGAACTGGGTAAAGACACACAGGTTGAAACGAAAATGAAACAGCCAAGCTAATCCAAATAGCAATAAAAAGCATACAAAGTTATACTCAGCCCAGTGAGTGCACAGCAGTCCTGACAAATGGGACAGCAGTCCTTGAGATGAGATGGTAAGCAACATCCTCCAGAGATGGGAAGAAGAAAAAAGACAATCAGGAAAAGCCCCTAACCTCAGCCAGCTTTCCCTTTATACTGCTATGGGATCCACCTGTGAGCCAGCTGCCCTGGATGACTCCAAACTGCTCACAGCTGCTCACTGTGGCTGGCTTGGAAATCTGGCCCACAGAAACCAGGACAGGCATCCACACTTGTTTTAATAACTATGGCAATGTTTATTATTCATACTAAAGAAAAGTTATTGATGAGGTCCTAAATATTCATAATATTACCTTTTCCCACAGAGGATGTTATGGCTTCAATAATATGAGGAGAACTGAACAGTCCTGAAAAGTAGGAAAGTGTAAAATCACTTAATTCTGAGTTTCTTTTACTCTCTGTTTCCCATTAAATTATTGACTGAGCTTGAAACCTAGGGATCTGTGTGGTACTTCCAGTAGGGTGTGAGAGGTGTCATCTGATGGCTTTCTGATATGTGAGTCCACTGGTGTCTTAGCCTTAGTAACAGCTACACCAGCATACTGACAGCTTCCTAAGACTAGGACAACCTTTCCAGCACCTAAAGGATAAAGAAATCATAGTGCATTTCTCACTTTCTGAACATTCATAAATCGATATAAATAGTTTTTCAGACAGGATAGGAAAGCCAAAGATGCTTGGTGATGCACCAATGCAGTCAGTGTTTCGGGTAGCACAGTCATGTTGTCAGTGTATATCCAAATGTCTGGTACTGGTCAGTAAGGAATCTCTAATCATTAAGTGGACTAAGACTTGAAAGCTGGAGAGGGACTTTTTACAGAATCATTCAGATGGAAAATACCCTTGGGATCATTGAGTCTAAGTGATAGGACAAGGGGGGATGGTTTCAAGCTAAAAGAGCATAGATTTAGATTAGATATTAGGAAGAAATTCCTCACTGTGGAACACTTTGCCCTGTAGGTTGTGGATGTCTCCTCCCTGAAAGTGCTCAAGGGCTCTAGGCAACCTGGTCTAGTGAGAGGCATCCTTGTCCATGGCAGAGGAAAGTTGGAACTAAGTGATCTTTGAGGTCTCTTCCAGTCTAAACCATTCTATGAGTCTAAAGGGATGATATAGATGTTCAAGAAGCATCACTAAATGCCACAAGGTTCAGCCCCACAATTGATAATGTGTCACTGGACAATGAGTGGCAAAAAGTAGTCAGATTGTGGGAGCTCTAATGTGTGGTTAGCCAAAGGCAGTGTTTAATCCATTTTCAGCAGTTCTAAGAAGGCATTTATTAATTTAATTGACCTTATCAGAGTGACCAGATGTAGCCATTTATTACGCAGGAAAGTATAGAGATCCTGTCTGTGAGCTTAGAATCACAGAATAATTTAGGTTAGGAATGACTTCTGACATTCAGCGTACTCCTACCTCTCCATCCTAATCTGCAGGACCTATCTAACTTCAGTGTTAGATAAAGTTGCTCAGGGCATTGTTCACTCAGCTTTTGGATATCTACAAAGACAGTGTTTTCACAACATCTTTAGGCAACATGTTCCAGTGCTTACCACTTCCATTAACCTACCAGAATTTCCCCTGATGCAGGTTACAGCTTTTGCCCATCGTCCTACACAATTCATACTGAAGATAGAATAGAAAATTTCTATAGCCTGCATCTAGTAGATGAAGACTACATTTCTCCAGGCTGAAATCAGTCACCTTCTTTAGCCTCTTCTCACATTATGCTGCAGCACCCTAACCATCTTAGAGCCTTTCTGCTGGGCTTTCTTAGTTTCTCAATCACTCTTTGATACTGGGGAGGAAGGGGATGCAAAAGAAGAGATAGTAGGTCAGACTTACTCCCACAAATGCTGAAAGGAATAATCACTTCCCTTCACTTCTTGATATGCTCTTGCAACTGCAGCTGTATCATTCCTGCTGGGGCTCACTTTAAATACACCACAGGCAAGTGGAAGGATGAACAAAAAAGTCATTATTCCATTTTTGACGGGTAGGTACCTCTTTCCTACAAGCATTCATTTGTAACTTAGTCTCTTCATAGCATCACCCTACCAAATCCCATCATTAAGACCAATTTGAGGTTTTGTGAGTTTCTCCTAAAGGAAAAAAAAAATAAAATTAATGAAGGGTTTTTTGGTTGTTTTTTTAATTATTAAAAAGCCAACACCTTGTTCAGACAGGACTGAGGACTACTTATTTCATTTCAAGCCTTTTTAGTGAGGACTCTTCTCCAAAGGCTTTGTCTTTTATCACTTGCTGTGGTGTGGTGGTGGTACTTGTTTCACTACCTAAAACCCTTTCTACATTTCCTTCTGCTATACGTTGCTTCTTGTGGCAAACTATTGTTAACAACAATTAATAAAGAGAAAGTGTTCTTCTGAATTTCTAAAACAAGTTGTCAGCGCTATAAAAAGAACCTGAAAAGAACCCTGTGTTTTTGCATTTGAAATGTTTTCTGCAGTTTAGTGGGAGAAAGTCTATACTGTGTTGAATTATGATTTTAAAAACTAGTTTTTATAAACATTTTTCTGAATGTTCATAAATTTTCAGGCATTACTGATCATGACTAAAGATTTTGAAAGATTTTTTTGTCCTGTATGAAACTATGAGCACTTTACTAGTTGCAAGAAATTTACCCTTATTCAGAGACTAAAGAGCAGAAAATGAGAAGAGAGAAAGCTAGCCCATCTGCTATAAATAATTTGATAAAGTACTGTTAAATCTGTGAACAAATGTGGTGATGGGGCCATAAGTGTGAGAAAAGGGCATCAAGAAACAAGGAACAGCGAGTCATCTTTTCAGATCCACACAACGGAGGAAGAAAAGAAAACTGAATGGAACTGCATTTGAATTTTCATTAACTGAAATGAAATGAAAATGTAACCTCACGCTGCAACATAATTTCATTTTAACTAAATTGTTAGAGAATTACCTTTATGTAGCCATGAAAATTACCTCTGTGTGACTATTGTCTTGTTTAATGATCCTTGATAACAGCATTTTCCAAGCCAATGCCCAAGCCTGTTATACAAGCTCCTTATTGATTTAGGCACTGACCTAGTGTAGTTGAGCACATGCACTATTTCAGGATGATTCTTGCCTTTTTCCTGCAAAGATTATGTTAGGCTAAGCAGTGGAACAGGCTGCCCAGGGAGGGAGTTGAATCACCATACACTCAAAAGTTGTGTAGATCTGGAACTTAGGGACATGGTTGTGTTATCCTGTTCACCAGGCATCCAAGCCAATACACAGACACGGTTGTGCTGTTTCTTTAATGCAGGTTAGTGCAAACCTGGAAGCTAGGTGGTATCCCACAAAGCTAGCTCTGCCCCAGAATCTTACAGAGTTCATTTTATAGACCAAAAAGATAAGTTCACATAAGAATGGGTGAATGAAGAAAATGCAAATCCATCCTAAGAATACTATTAGTCTATGCCCAAGGCTTATCTCTGATGGTCCTTTAAGTATCTTTGTGATGGTCCTTAGATATTACTTAAAGTGATACTATCTGTCTACAGGTAAAGACTGATGCCTGAGGTTAAAATAGACTTTATAAATAGCAAAACCTTGGAGTACTGAGCCAATGGGAAAACAAGGGAGAGAACTTGTGGACAGAATAGGGAATAAAAAGCTGTATTTTGTATTCAACAGATGTGCCTACTAGTTAGGGCAGCCAGTCTTGCAAGAACCTGGAGTCTGTCCAAGAATCCTGTTGGCACTTCTAATACCTCTGGAGAGAGTGATTCCACCACTGACCTGGGCAACCCATTCCAAAGCCTAATAAACCTTTCACTAAATAAATTCTTCCTAATATCCAATCTAAACTTCTTTTTGGTGTAACTTGAGGCCATTTCTTCTTGCCTATCACTTGACACATGGTTGAACAAACTAATCCTTCCTTAGCATCTACAAAAGCATCTCTAAAAAGTCAGAAGTTCTTCTCTTCGAGTAAGTCTGGTATTTTGAATGGTGGTTTAATAAACCAGACCTGTTAAGCTTTGCACAGCTGTGCTCAACATGTCCTCAGCTGTGTTAGAGACAAGATCTATCCTTGCTGTGTTGTTCCCCATTTGTTTGCTGTGGCATCCCTGAAAACCATATGGCACAGCACCCCAGCTCCACTTTTCTGTTAGCCACTGATAGATCAGCCTCAAAACACTCCCACAAGTACAACTTTCTCTAGGTGATCCTGCTGTGTAGAGGGTTTGGACTAGATGATCTTTCAAGGTTCCTTCCAATCCCCAATGTTCTGTGATTCTGTGACATCTAATTGTCTTCAAAAACTTGTGAAAGTATTTTTTATGTAGCAGCTCTTCTAGTTGTCATCAATTCCAGAAAACGTATTTATTTCTTTTTCATCTGGAAGTTTTGTTTTGCTCATGTCAACTTAGTCACTTGGGAAGAAATAAATAAAACCATTCAGTTGAACTTGCTGGGGCTTAAACCTTCCCAACAACATTTTGTCCGTGATTTGACTGTTTCGGTAAGAGGCTCCTCTTTTTTTCTGTTTGAAAAATCAATCCCCACATGAAAACCAAACCCATATGCCAGGTATAGACAGATGTCCTAACTTTCCTCAGGTTATCTGGACCTCCCTGGTTGCACCTTGTACTCCAAACTCATTCCTTAGCTGCAGGTCACAGGGTTTGTTTTACTGGCTCTTGTTTTCCATCTGCATCATTGACATGATCTTTAGAGCCCTTGTCTTTCTCTGTACTAATACGTTTCCTTTTGTTCCACTTGACCAACTCGCAGTCACCTTCACATCCCATTAAAATGTGACATTTTGATTCCCTTTAAATGCCTCAGCAAAGTCCTTGCTTTCCAAGCTGTTTCAAACTGCTGCTTCAAGGTGATTCATCCCCCAGTTATGTCTCTGTAGTTCAGTCTGCTAAAAACCTGCCTTCCAGCTTCACTTCATAGCTCAGCTTCCACCGCATACGCGTTCACCTTCATAACTTTTTCTGTGCTACATTATGTTTGTCATTTGTCTATCCAAATGTACATTTCAACAGATGGCTTCTGAAGGTCAGTTCAACTTCTATAGATAATGATGACTTAACCAATGGGGTTAAGGACTGCAATATTGTTTACTTGCTTTAGCTTATCTAATGCAAAACACTCCATAAAATAATAGCCTTTAGGGGATTCTATCCGTTAATATAATTAAACTCCATTTCTTGATGTAATCTATTAATTAAAAATATGTGCTGTGGTATTCTGGTAAAGGGGAAATAATTCTATTTGCATGTTAAAAACACAAATATGCCAAATCCAACACATAAATCCCAGGAGCTGTGCCTTGCAACCACAGCAGCATCTCTGTGTTAGTGTCTGTGCTCCACTTCCACCAAGGATGGGTTAGTACAAGCCTAGAGCAGTGCAGAGATCTTTCCTAAAAAACATGAACCACACAGAATCCAAGAACATTAGGGATTGGAAGGGACCTCAAAAGATCATCTAGTCCAATCCCCCCACCACAGCAGGATCACCTAGATCAAGTCGCACAGGAACATCTCCAGGCGGGTTTTAAATGTCTCCAGAGAAGGAGACTCTACAAACTCCCTGGGAAGCCCCTTCCAGTGCTCTGTCACCAGAGCTGCTGGAGAGAGTCCAGCACAGAGCCACAAAGGTGATAGAGAGGAACATCTCCCTTATGAGGAAAAGCTGAGGGAGCTGGGTCTCTTGAGCGTTGAGAAACGGAGACTGAGGGGTGACCTCATTAATGTTTATGTGAAGAGTGGGTGTCAGGAGGATGGAGCCAGGCTTTGCTCAATGTCATCTAGTGATAGGACAAGGGGCAATGGGTGTGAGCTGGAACAGAGGAAAAGTTATGAAGATGAAAGTGTATGCGGTGGAAACTGAGCTATGAAGTGAAGCTGGAAGTCAGCCTTCATTCTGTGTGCCAAGAACTGAGACAACTTTTAGTCAGACAAGTGGCTTTGCAAATGATCATGTAACGGACTGTTTGTAGGCAGAACCATCTCATCAGTCTGTATTTCTTGCCACTAAACTGTTACTTACAAATTTGTTGGCACAAATGCTATAGAGACATATTTTTTTTCAAATTGTGAAAAAGGGGGTTTAATGAGCTTTGCATCCCTCACATCAAAAAAGGGATATTAAATCCAAGAGGATAATTCAGTGGGATCTTTAATGTAAACATTTTGAACCAATTAAAAAAGACCATTTTGTTACAACCATTTAAATTACATTTATAAACATTTCTACTTTTTCCATCCTAATCTCCTGGAATAACTTAATATATATCACCTGATGTGTAACTTGCCCAGACTTAAACATTCAAGACTTTTATTCCTTTATTAATTATGAAAGAGTCACTTTCCTTTCCAGTATTCAGTAAGGCTCGAGAATTAAGAGCCTAAGTCTAGATAAATAATTAAGTTTTCTAAATCCTAAATGTTTTAAAAGTTCCAGTGAGATAAATGAGCTGCTTTCCAGCCATTTCAGGAAGCATCAGATAAAATTGTAATTTATTTCAGGAAGCATAATACACATATACAGAGAAGCCACATTCTACATGCTGCTTCCAAATGAGACATATATCTATGATTTACATATATAAAATACACATTTGGATAAGTTAAAACCAAGTACTGCAATCCTGGTAACCTCTCCAGTGGATTACAGTTAATTTCTTCCTAGTTTTCAGGAGTTTTATGTGTCCTGGTGAGGCTTTTCATGCTTTTTTAATGTTATATATTTTCCTTCTCAAGAAAGCCTGCTGTTTTATTCTGATATTTCCATAAGAACCAACAGCACATAATGAATGATCCAATTAATTTCATTTTCACTAATGAGAGGCTTCAAGATTAACCAGTACCCAGCTCTTTTATTTTATGCAGTCCTGCTGTGCTCAGAAATATGGTTTGTATGTGGGGAAGGAAAATCCCAAATCAAACAGAGAATGGAGCTTCCATAAATGACTGGCATAACTGGGATTTCATAAAGCAGAAGCTATAAAGTAAAGACACTTATTAGACAAACGAATACATGAGAACTTAAGAAATGTTTAAAAAGACTTATTGTAGAAGTCTGTCATTAAAATAGTAAGAGCAGCAAAAGCAGATGCTTTCTCAGGGTGAGAGGGCATCTATCAGAGAGGAGGAGAGGCTTGGGATCTGAAACTGTATCTCCATAACAGGCTTTAGTCTGCTTTTGTGTTGCATTTAATCTTGTAACTAAAGAAAAATAAGTAAAAGCCTTTTTTTTTTTTCTTTTTGAACATAACTTCCTGAAAACAGAATTCTGCTTTTCTGAAAAGGACGCTAGAAATTGGTTTTGGAAATTGTTTTCTGGATTGGATAATCTTTTCAAAATTTCATTTCAAGTGATCAAGTTGAAAGTACCTTCAATCAGATACACAGAAGCTAAGAAGCCTTTTGTTTTGGGTAAAATAAAATTTATCTAAAGTCAAACTTCTTTTTTCCCCGTTCTTCCTCCCTTCATTTAATTTTATTTAACCTTCTTTTCAGACTAATTCAAAATATTTCATAGAATCATTGACTCGGTCGAGTAGTAAAAACCTTTAACTCAGCTGTTCCAAGGCCACCACTAAACCCTCTCCCTAAGCTCCAGATCTACGTGACCTTTAAACACATCCAGAGATGGCGATTCAGCTTCCTCCCTGGGCACCTTCTTCCAAGGCCTGATGACCCTTTCAATGAAGTTTTCCTAATGTCCAACCTAAACTTCTCCAAGCAGAACTTGAAGCCGTTTCCTCTCATCCTATCACTTGTTACATGGGAGAAGAGACCAACCCCCACCTCTCTACAACCTCCTTAGGTAGTTGTAGACAGCAATAAGGTTTCACCCTCAGCCTCCTCTCCCTACTTGCGTTTGCTTGCTGTCCCATCACTAACAGACTGTCCCTTCAATGATTATGTTATCATCTTTCCAGCTTTATTCCAGCAGCCAGCTCAAATTAAAACTGTGCCCAGAGTGAGAGTGATTTATTTAACTTTCTCCATATATTCAAAATCAGAAACCTCCATTCAGCTGCTATCTCACCCTGGAGAATCTCTAATAATAAGCCTGGTTAGTTTTCTGACTCTGACACCTCGCAGATGTCAGAAATGCAGCTATCTTGATGGGCAGCCACCTGCCTGGGTACGTAACAGTATTCACAAAGTTCTAGTTCAAAAATACTTACAGTATTTTTTTATTTCTTGTCCTAGAACAAAGAAATGAGTGCTAACACAGAGCAAAACTATTTCACTGGCCTTCCCATTCTTACAGATGCTTTCACTCATGTCGGTATAAATAGAGTGACAGAAATGCAGAGGAATAAAAAGCTGCCACAGCCACACTCCATCCTTGTGCTGAACAGACACACATCAAAGAAACACAGCCAGTATCTATCCAGAGACAAAGATCCTTGGTCAGCTGCTACTTTCCTTAGGTTCAATGACTTTCCAGTGCTTTGGGAATGTTGTTTACCAGTACCAGGAAAGTGTGTATTGTCTCAAGTGGACAATACAAGCACGTTCACGGTGTTCCCAAGTACTCCTGCACCAGCTCTTTAACGAGATACAACTTGCCTCATGTTTATTTAGACTCTCAGCAGTTACTCACTGTCTTCTCTTTTATTAAGTCATTTGTATTCACAGTGATACATTTTCTTCTTTCTAGGATGCATCACCTTGATGTCTATATTGATTTCTCCTACTAGCTTTGATTAACGTTAACAAATCACTTATTCCCTGACTTCCGCCTTTCTTAATTGTCGTGTCTCTCTCTGACAAGTGTTTAATTATAGTCAATCCTTCAACTTCATGGCTGTCCGTTTGATTCTTGTCTTCTTTTCCTCTTTCTTGTTCTGAGTTGATGCCTTCCCCTCATTTAAAATTGTTACCACTTCTAAGTTATCACGCTTAGACGCATGAGAAGCTGTCACGCTTTTTTACCACTTCTAAGCTGTCACACTTCACTCCTTGGAGGCTGAAGCAGACTGCACCTGGCCCCACTCCTCTTCCTCTAAGAAGTCTGTTCAGACCCCTCCCCTTTGTGACAATCTTGACCTAGTGAGGGCCAAGGTCTGGCCTATCCAGTCATTGCCCATCCAGGTGAGTGGATGGGTCTCAATCACCTCATCTCACCCCACATTTCTTCTCCAGTTGTGCTGAAGAGGGGAGTGGTTTGTGAAATACAGGAAAATATGGGCTTTTTTCTGGATGACAAGACCTAACCCATCACAGATAGCTTCTTTTTTGATGCTTCAATCTTCCCACCTTTCCCCTTTGGACAAAACTTGTGCTACTGAATACCTGTTGTGATTTTTTGGGACCCTGCTAACTTCTTTCACGATGGTGGCAACCACTATGCTCAAGCAAACTTCACTTAAGGGGAATAAATTCTCTTTTCTGAGCATGCTTTACCTGTTCAGAGTGAAAACCTTTTCCTGAAACATAACCATCAATGCCAGAGCCTCCTAATGCAAGCCAGGACTGATTTTATACCTCAGTGGCTTTCCAAAGTGCAGCAAAACTCCTACAAACTTACTGTAAACTCTTGAATTTCAGGTAGTTTCTCCTAGCACCAGGGAGTCACTGTTGTGTCTCATCCCATGAAGATATTCCCACCACAGAGAAACTGGTTCAGCTCCTCTAGGCTAGAGCATCTTCCCTTTCCCCCATAAGTACCTTAGAAGTTATACTGAGTAGAATTATCCACGTGTTTTGGAGTTTGCCAGGAACACGGGGCAAGTAAATATTAGCAATTTGTATTCACAGTCCAGAAGCAGACAACAGAGTGAGAAAGGTTCTATGAACAGGTTCACAGCATTTAAAAAAGCTGCAAGCTTTCATCAGCCTCAGCACAGGATCTCTCCCTTCTTGCCGTCTGCCTTCATCCAGCTGTGTGTGATCTCACGCAAACCTTCATGCTGATGAAGGACACAGGTAAATTCTAAGTCTCAATCTGTCCCTCGAATTTTTCAGATTTGTCTCTTTTCCCATTTTTTCACAATTTCTGAGAATAGAAATGAGTGAGGACTTTGAACCTAGCTTCCTGAAGGAAACTTCCTTGCACACCTATAAATTTACAACACGTTATTGGCTAAGCGAAGCCACCTATAACTAGATGTAAGCACTTCATCAACCTTCTGAGAGTGAAATGGTCTCATCTTCTTGACAGAGAGATTGAGATCTCAAGGCAATGGCAGGAGATTATGCACCAGCCTATTTATCAATTGTAAATCTAAGCTACATAGAAATATATACGTGAGAATGTGTGTGCTGTTTTAAATTGAGCTATGCCCAAAAGTAATAAAACATCTGTTGGGATTCGTGACTTGCTGACTCTAGTTTGAAATCTGTGTGACAGACACCTCACATCTTCCTACAAAACACTATCTACTCTGCTTCACTATATTGTCCATGGGCAGAGCAGCAAGACTTCATCATCGCTGGATAACCAGCCACTGCAGAAGGAGGGTTTGTCTAACTATCTTCCCTACTCATCAAGTGCTGGTTACTTCATTCTTTCCTGCCTGTTTGTGTCCATTTCCAGAGCCCAAAACCTCTAATGTACTAAGAAACCTCCTTTTTGTGGGGCTTTTTTTTTTGGTGCCAAATGCAAGTGATTTATAAGCGGTTAGACGGGGAAATATTTCTCAGCATTTGCTTAGAGAATTAGCCACTGTAAATATCAGTAGTGCCAAGAAAACTTGCCAACCAGAGACAGAATCATTACGATTGGAAGAGACCTACAAGATCATCCAGTCCAACTGTCAAAATGAGTGAATGTGAAAGAACCGATAGCAACAGCCCATGACAACAGGAGAATTTTCTGCTACTCCAGCTGTCATTTCAAATGGGAATTTCATTTATTACCTGTCTACCCTCCTTATTTTATAACTTTCCTATTATAAGGAGATAAATGAAAGTAGCAACAAGCAATTAATATTTGCTTTGCTTGATTCTGCAAGTTTGCTCACACTTGGCAGTTTAATCTGTGTGCAGACTGACGGCCTGGTAAAACCAGCCTTGGATAAAAGCATATGGTAGAGCTAATCACTGTGAAATCCTCGGGGCTTTGCAAACAGTTGGAAAGGCATCCAAGAAAGCTGTTCAGCAACACTCAATCTTTGCAACTGTGTGCTGGGTACAAAAGATCAAAGTCACGCTTCAATTTTTTGTATCACCATAAGCTAAAAATCACCTGTTATTGACACTGGAAAGATCATTCTGTATTAGTCTGGTTTTGAATTATTGTCAAGTTCTATTATTTGCTGTGAATAATAAATCAGAGCTTATCTGTGGAAGTGGTTGTCCATATTTATTCACTATTCCTCTGAAATTATTGCTCACTGAATCCTTCAAGGTATTTCTCTGGCACTTGTAGGGAGGTGATTGTTCCCCTGTACTCAGCACTGGTGAGGCTGAGCCTTGAGTACTGGGTCCAGTTTTGGGCACCTCAGTACATGGGTGACCTTGAGGTGCTGGAGTGAGAGCAGAGGAGGGCAACGAAGCTGGTGAAGGGTCTGGAGAATAAATAGTCTTATGAGAAGAGATTGAGAGAGTTGGGGCTGTTTAGTTTGAGGAAGAGGAGGCTTAGGGGAGACCTCATCGCTCTCTACAACTATCTGAAAGGACATTGTAGAGATGTTGGTGCTGGTCTTTTCTCACAGGTAGTTATTGACACAACCAGAAGGAAGGATTTCAAGCTCCAACAGAGTAGGTTTAGATTGGATATCAGTAAAACATTCTTCACAGAGAGAGTGGTCAGACACTGGAATGGGCTGCCCAGGGTGGTGGTTGAGTCCCCATCCCTGGATGAGTTTAAAAGTCGCTTAGATGTAGTGTTGGGGGATCTGTTTTAGGGGTTAACTTGTAGAGTAGGGTTGATGGTTGGGCTCGATGATCCCAGGGGTCTTTTCCAACCTGGATGATTCTATGATTCATTTTTCTCTGGATAATTGTGGTAAAGATAAAGTATGTACGTAAGCCTCTCCCACCACCCATGAACAAGGCTATGTAGAGGCTGGACTGAACTGCTACTTCTGACTCTTCTGCAAAAGCACTTATGAAAACCCAGGGATAACTGTTGTCAGCAACAACAATGCCATGTGAACACTTCTACTGGGATCCTTTGGCTTAGGACAGTAGCGGATTCATTAACCCATTCCTTTATTATTCTTTTAACCACCATCTAGTAAAGGAATGGTCAATGCTTTCTATTTAAGCTATAATCATAAAAACAGAAGATGCATAAATTATCGGTCTATTTTTTAAGGTGGAAGAAATTGTATTTTACAACTTCCTAAGGGACTGAGTTGCACACAATCAGTCAGCTCAGACTTCAGACCTACAAGCTCAGCTTTTTCAGTCACCTTTCTCAAGCTTTACTCCATCATCAGAGGTGAAATATGAAATCCACGTGTAAATGCTGTCTGGAATTTAGAAATGAAACTTCTTCACAGTAAGGGTGACAGTGCACTGGAAGGGGCTGCCCAGAGTGATTGTGGAGTCTCTTTCTCTGGGGATGTTTCAAACCTGCCTGGATATGTTCCTGTGCCACTGGATCTAGGTAACCCTGCTGTGGTGGGGGGATTGGACTAGATGATCTTTTGGGGTCCCTCCCAATCCCTAATGTTCTGCGATTCTGTGAACCAACAGGGAAATAACTTTGTCTAGGCTTTTCCTATTCTCCCACTTCAACATTTTCCATATTCTGAAAGGTCACTCTCTAGCCTCACTATTCCAGAATAAACCCCTAAATCATGTCACAGTGCTTTGTCCAGTGTAATAACTGGAAGTTGCTTCCATTAGTCAGTGAGCTTTTTCAGAGTTTGATAGAACTTAGCATAAAGCATTTTTTCTGTTACTCAGCCTATATTGTCCTTTCTTCCATTTCCATAGCTACCAAGGGTTTTCTTCCTTACTGGTGCACAGTCATTTAATAAGTGTGTACTGAGTCTGGCTCATTTACATAATGCTCAGCAACTCTTTGCTCTACCAGAAATCCCACTGACTTCAACAGACTGTAATTACTGAAGCAAATCTTCCATCATTACATTCACTCTTAATGACAAAATATTAAGGAACTGCATTGAAATAAATTTAAAATGGCTCATTTTGGGAGCAAGAAACCACAGAATCCCACAATCTATTTTATCTTATTATAGAGAAGTTTGTCAGAAGCTCTAAGTGTTAAGGTGAAGATTCCTGGCCCGTTTGCTGTTGCAGCCAACTATTCCCACTAGGTTATTTCTTCTTACTAAAGAGTATCTCTGCTTCATGAGACTCAAAGTAGCTTGTACAAATAACCACATATTTTCATAGTTCAGTTCTGTGGTTAGTTGTACTTCATCTAAGATCTGACTAGCAAGTTTTAAACTTCTTCAGCTGGTTCCAGTGCTCCATCACCCTCACTGGGAAGAAGTTCCTTCTCATATTTATGTGGAATATCGTATGTTCCAGCTTACACCCATTGCCCCTTGTCCTATCATTAGATGACACTGAGCAGAGCCTGGCTCCATCCTCCTGACACCCACTGTTCACATATTTTTAAACATTAATGAGGTCGCCCCTCAGTCTCCATTTCTCCAAGCTGAGGAGACCCAGCTCCCTCAGCCGTTCCTTTCTTCTGATCACATTTCCACAGTTACATAGACATTAGGTCTCCCCTTCCCAAAAGTATTATATAAAAATAAGTTAACAATATGGTTTCATTACTAAAATCTGGACTTCACACTGCTGGATGGTACTTATTTGGAAGATTATTTATTTTGGGTATGAATGAAGACAGAGCTTATGACACACTGAAGCTAAATGATATTCAGAAAAGTAAGAAGACTTGTTCGTGCATTTGTGGAAAGAATATCAATGTAATATTGCTCTGCACTTAATATAAAGAGGTGTTTAAAAAGGAAAATGCACAAACCTGAAGGTAAGATTTAATGTGTAACTCCCTTCTCCTTTTTAAAAAGTGTTTTAATAAGTTAGCATGTCCACCTTCCTAAAGTCTCCTAAAATAAAAAGCACAAGTAGTTTAAAATAACATGTAATGTCAATGTAGTGGCAGATTATCATATCCATGAGTTACTACACATCACAGATGGGACTATGCACTTCACTCACAAGCAAGAATTAACAATATATTGATTGATATAAACCAGTGAGTTCACAAAGGTTGGCCAGTAAATGTGGCTGTTTTAACAAGATTCAGTGGTGAGGTAGACCACAGATTGTTTACTGCATAGAAGACAGGGTCAGACAAAGCTGTCAGGAGAACCTCCCACTTGAAAGACTCCATGTGCACAGTTAATTCCATGTACAGACCCCAAGTGAAATAAAGAAGTCGGGTTTCACGCAGTCAGTGAACGTCACAGCTGCAGAGAGCAGCTGTTTCTCAGTCACCACAATTCATGCCACTGGCTTCATGGCCAATGTGTTTGCTCCTGAACCAAGAGCACACAGCACAGATTAGGACCTCAGGGTCAGTCTTGTGCTTCCTGAGTCCAGGGCTTCTGGATACCAAGATTACTCTCACAGTTATATCCAGAAACTGCCATATGAGAAGAAAGCCTGGCAACAGGGGTCTAAGGAAATCATCAGTTCAGCAGTTTGGGTGCCAAACTGAAGTGTCCAAAAATATTTTCAACACGTTTGAGAAATTTAATTTTTAAACCATTTTTTAGGAAATGGAATACTTCACCATCTGCATAACACCTTCTGACACAGATATTGATTCCAGACACTCTGTGAACTGAGGGTTGAAATGCAGAACTTCAATTTGAGAGAGGAGGGTCTAAAAATTCCCTTCAGGTCAATACAGAGACAGGGCACCCAGATTTTCTATCAAGCAATGGTTTTAAATGAGGAAAAAAAGAAGTGTGGTTTCTCATCCACGCTCTCAAATCAGACAGGGAAGGTATCAACTCAGGGGTAGTGGCAATGTTTGGAAAGGCTAGTATGTATAGCTTCTGGCTGCAGTTCCATAACTCTTGGCAAATTCCTTGCCCAATGATTCCATGCTGCTTACTTGGGTTTCATAGCAAAGTTCTACTTTTGAATCATGCTAGAGACCATCACGCTGGCTGAAATGGTTTCTTTCAGCAAATGCCCTCTCCTAATCACACTGCAATGCTGAACAGCAGCAGCATCCTTCCTGCTGTAGAGGCTCAGCAAATAGAACTGCACAGAACCGCTCATCCAGCACTGTGATGCTTCCAGTGCATGGGAGGGCTGCCACATGGCACGAAAGCAGCATGTGAAAGAAGAAAAGCACAGCTAAGGGAGAGGAAAGGTTTGGATCACAACGGTGCTGAGAGAGCATCTGGTAAAGTGAATCACCTCATCTTATTCAAGGCTCCTAGACGTATTCTAATGACACACATTGCACTCAGGCAGACCTTGTGGTTTTTGTACACTTTTCTTCAGGTATAGGCTGCTCTGTGAGCAAATTACTTCTGTTGCCTGTGAGGCTGAAATAGTTAATTTCTTTTCTTTTACTCAAATGACAGCATGGAAAAGTAAAACACACCAGTGAAGAAACGACCACTGTTGTTTCATGCTGAGCCCGTGAAAGTAGCATTCAGGACCTCAGCCGCTAAAAATGAGATGAAAAATAGCTGCAGGATTGTCTGATTGATAGGACAGGGTCAAGAACTGGCTACGTGTGAGTGCAAAGCACAAAATGCTTGTTTTTCTGAAAGAAACCTCTCAGAAGGCAAACCAGAGCAGTACCCAGCCACACATACGTAGATCAATCACAAAGCAGTTTCCATGTTGAAAATATATCTTCAGAGATTTGGAAAGAATATTCTGTAGGGGACTGCTTTTGAGGAACACTTTTTTGATGCTTAATCTTACATCTATATCTGTATCCATACAGAAGGAAAAACCTGAACTCAGAACAAAAACCCAAGCACATCTAAAATACAATGAAATAAAATATCAAAGTACTAGAGGAGCTGGACAGAAAAGGGAAGTTTTCATGAAAAGAACAAGCTGGAGGATAAAAACTTTCCTTATTGCAACCTCATCAGCATTGACCAACTCGTTTCTAAACCATCCCATACCTGTGCTCTCTTTTTCTTTGTTTTATTCTGCAAAATTACTGATGAAGGAGCCAGCATGAGGTCCAGATACTCTTAAACCCATGACCTCGCTGCAGATGTGCACAAGGGGGACTGGGCTAGACGATCTTTCAAGGTGCCTTCCAATCCATGATGTTCACAACAAGCGCACTCAGTGACAACAGGCAAATCCCACACAACACAGCAGGCAGGCAGGGAAACTTTCTGGAGGAGGACTTGTCTTCTGAGAAGGTCTTAAATGTGTAAGTGGATTTTTTTTTTAATTCAGAAAACTAGTTTTGAGGGAAATATATGTTTTTTTGAAAAAGAAGTGAACATGGCTGACCCTTGTTTTTTGCAGTGCTCTGAAAACTAGGTTACAGAAAGACTATTTCTTCTCATAGCACATTACTACAGTGTTGTCCTCTGAAGAACTTTGTGATGGATCGTAAGAGACAGAGGTCAGCTAAAAAGCTCGGTCCCCAGAGGAGGAGGAGAACACAGGATAACAAACTTTCTCAAAGCACTGTGTATCTGAAACACCGTGTCTGCACATCTGAGTTATTTCAATTTGTGACAAAAATATTGTAATATGTGACTGAAAACCTAAATGGATGTCACAGGTCTGCACTGTCGAGGCAAAAAGTCACTTCTGTAAAGCTTTGAGTGATCTGTCTACTCTACGACCTTTTGCAGTCTATAAAACACTTCATTTTATTTTGCACCTATCCAGAATTTTCACTGGTGTCAGCTCTTAGTGAGATATTTCAGAGGTTTCCTCTGTTTAAAAGATTCCTGCGTGTTTTTTCTTAATCTCTCAATAGGAATCACCTTTAGTTGTCTCCTTTGCAAAACAAAAACTTTGCATCTTCAGTCTTAGTGTGGAATTTATCCCACATCTTGTGGCCATCTTTGTTCTTTCCACTTTGCTTTTGCCCAAGTGTTATGACATTGTGGTTTGTTTTTTTTTTAAATGAAGGGACCAGGCTTGAGTGACTATGGATTTGGTTTTTTGCTCTGCATTCCTTTGCTTCCCTAACATTGATGCTGTAAGTTCTGAGCCTATTTTTCTGTTGCTCTTCTCCAGCTACTAAGTACTGAGGTAATGCTGGGCACAGGAACAAACTGGAAGAGAGGTGCCTGAAGAGCAGCCCTTTAGAAGGGGTCAAACTGGACGTCAGGACCCATTTCTTCACAGTGGAACAGGCTTCCTGGAGGGGTGCCCAAAGCATGTCAGTGTGTAAGAAGCATTTGAACAATGTCCCTAATAAGATGCTTTTCTAAACATTTAGTCAGCCCTGAATTGGTCAGGCTGTTGGAATGGATGGCACTTCCTAACAGAAACAGTCTATTCACAGAACCACAGAACATTAGGGACTGGAAGGGACCTCCAAAAATCATCTAGTCCAATCCCTTTGCCACAGCAGGATCACCTAGACCAAGTCACACAGGACCATATACAGGCAGGTTTTCAATGTCTCCAGAGAAGGAGACTCCAGAATCCCCTCTTGAGCAGCTCCTTCCAGTGCTCTGTCACCCTCACTGTGAAGAAGGTCCTTCTCATATTAATGTGGATCCTCCTAAGTTCCAGCTCACACCCATTGCCCCTTGTCCTATCACTGAATGCCACTGAGCAGAGCCTGGATCCATCCTCCTGACACCCACCCTTCACATATTTATAAACATTAATGAAGTCAACCCTCTGTTTCAGTTTCTCCAAATTCAAGTGACCCAGCTCTCTCACTTTTTCCTCATAAAGGAGGTGCTTTACTCCATTCATCATGTTCATGGCTCCGCACTGGACTCTACAGAAGTTCTGTGTCCTTCTTGAACTGAAGGGCCCAGAGCTGGACACAATATTCTAGATGCAGTTTCACAAGGGCACAGCAGAGGGGGAAGAGAACCTCTCTCGATCTGCTAACCATTATGTTCTGCTTTATTCTAATATTTCATGAACAACAAATCTCACTTAAAATATGGAATGGTCAAGCTTATACTCTGCTTTTTTCATAGACAAAACTAGGATTATGTTGCCCTCCACCTTTAACTTCAGATTAATTTAATAAATAATATAATATTGTATGATACAGTATAATGTAATATTGTATAGTATAATATAATACGATATAATATATAAAGCTGGTGTTTCGGTAGCTACCTAAAGTGTTATAAAACCAACAATAACCATCTTATTTGTTGAAGTAGTCACATTAAAAGCAAATGAAGGAAAGTCATTGAATAACACAGGGTGATGTGAAATGAAAAATAGAGGATTAAAAATCAAACTAAAAAGCCACTCATTATACCATATGGACAGAATTATGGGCAACTATGCTCGGATTCACTGTGCACAGACAAGCTGGAACACATCTAAAAGGCATCACTGAAGGGCAACATGATAAATCCTTTTTTATCCTAGTTTCCTGAGAAAGGCCTCCCAAAGTAATAAATCTCATCTATCTGGGATGACGATATTCGAATCGGGGAAGAAGCGAGCCCTTAGGCTGAAATTACCTAAAAGATAATATCAAGTGTGGCGCTTTCTGCACCAGAGAAATGACACTTCCTTCTAATAAGACAGGTATTGAGAAATTCGCAAAACCAAAACTTCATCACTAGAAACCTTAATGAATGCTGGATGGTTTTTTTCCTGAGCTGTAGGCTAAAGTCAAATCAAATTTCCAGACAATTTCTAGTGAGCCAGTATCTAAGGAACAACCATGCCACCAAGGAAGTGGAGCACCACGGAGGTGCCGTCACAAGCAGCCTTCTCCCTCTACCTGCTTCTCAGACTCTGTTCCCTAGTCTTTAACCAAAAAGCTGTAACAACCACGCACCTCAGCAGAGTTATTCATCTGCACTGCACTCTGCAAAGAAGGCACATTTTATAAGCAACAAAGTCAAGTTTGCAGATGTCACACCAATAATCTTACAAGTCTGTCAGCCTAGTCATCTTGTGCCACCAACATGAAAAAATGAAGCTAAAGAGTAGGCTTTCAGGGAGGACGTTCAAGAGCAGGTGCCTTGCCTTTAAAAAGCAGAGAATCTGAAGGTGTTAGAACTTCCCAAGAGAATTGTGTTCTGGATGATGTCCTACAGAAATACTGAATAGAAACAATGATTTCTCTAATTTTGTCTCAAAACTAGTGCTGAAATCCAGCTTTCAAACTGACATCCATTGTAACAGGTGTCACTTCCCAGTGATCAGTATTTGGGATGACACAACGTTAGGGATTGGAAGGGACCTCAAAAGATCATCTAGTCCAATCCCCCCGCCACAGCACGATCACCTAGACCAAGTCACACAAGATCATGTCCAGGTGGGTTTTAAACATCTGCAGAGAAGGAGAGTCCACAACCCCCCTGGGCAGCCTGTTTCAGTGCTCTGTCACCCTCACTGTGAAGAAGCTCCTCAGATAGGTACAGAAGCTTGATTCATGTTCATAAGTTCAAGACCATGACAGAATCTCTTTAGTTTGCCATAGCTACAACAGGGAATTGAAAGCTTCACAACAGCCTCAGAAAACAAAACAAAACAAAAATCACATGTGTAACTGAGAGTCAGATTGTCAAAAAAGGAGGGGGTGAAGTTAACAGCTACAGCTGAACTCAGACATCAGAAACATAGCTAGTGCTGCAAAACAGCTCCAAAGAGTTTTATTATTACATAAGCAGAGAGAACTTGCCACAATTTCCAATCATGTAAATTTTTATCCTATTACATGCTTATTTTCATATCTCATACTACTTTCTGTGGCCAACCTGACTGCGGAGACTTCAATCAAACCTATTAATTCTTCTGGAAATCAATGTCTATAAAAACAAATTTGCATTTCAAAGCTGCCACATGGTAAAAGGTGAGGTGTTCCTCCCGGCACTGTGTTCAGCAAGAGAGCTTTTTCATGCCTTCCCAGCTTTGAGCAGGAAAAACAGGCTGTGTTAGGCTGTCATATTACAGACAGCGCCTTGAAAAGTGATCTGCACTAGCGAGCATAAAAATACAATTAGGATAAAATATTTGAGCACATTACTGCATCTAGAACTGACAAACTGCAATATCTCCTCCCTGTCTTGTAGACGCTCACGCCTCTACAGAACTGTGTCTGAAAATTATTTCCTTCAGGTTTAACTTGGCTGTGTTCTGTGTCCTTTAAACTCAACATTTTCACTTTGATTCAGAGCCTAGAAGTGTAAGATAAATCTTTTCCCTTCAGAACTATTCAGGTACTGAACAGTTTTGTCTATGAACAGGTGAATCTTCTCATCATCATTTCCGAACATTTAATCTGCCATCAGAGATTAACAACCTTCGTGATTTTCTGTTAATTACAGTTTAAAACCCTTGTTTCACAGTTTCAGAAGCAGGATTTTTTTCTCTATCACTATTTACCAGTGTCACCAGTCAAGTTTTCCAGTACTTATTCCAGGTGTTAGCTTTTCAAGGAACAGAGACAGAATCACAGAATCATACAATATTAGAGACTGGAAGGGACCTCGAAAGATCATCTAGTCCAATCCCCCTGAGACAGCAGGGTCACCTAGATCAAGTCGCACAGGAACATGTCCATGCAGGTTTTGAATGTCTCCAGAGAAGGAGACTCCACAACCCCCCTGGGCAGCCCCTTCCAGTGCTCTGTCGCCCTCACGGGGAAGAAGGTCCTTCTCATATTGATGTGGAACCTCCTGTGTTCCAGCTGACACCCATTTCCCCTTGTCCTGTCACTAGATGCCACTGAGCAGAGCCTGGCTCCATCCTCCTGATATATTTATAAACATTAATGAGGTCACCCCTCAGTCTCCTTTTCTTCAAGCTAAAGAGATGTTTACATGACAAAAACCTTTGGCATGGTTTACTAATAAAAACAAAGGTATGCTAAAAAGATAAACAGCTACATTTCCCTTTGGTGCCAAAATGGATTCAAGACTACTCCTGGTTTTGAGCCAAAAACAATGTCAGCTACAGTCAGATAACCATTGACCAGGATTCAAGCTGCAAAGAAAAAAGAGCCACAAGCAAAAGTCTAAGCTGGATTTTTTGGGGAGGTTTGGTTATTTGTATGATGGGGGCAGGGGTGTGTCCTTTCTCTATTGCTGCTTGAAAGCAGAACTTTTCTGGGTGAAAGAAAGGAAAACTTTTTAGCAGGCAGCTACGAAACCATTTCCTAAGACCAATGGTTATAGAGAACATTACATTGGGGAATTTTATTGTTGCCTACAGTATTACAAAATTACATTCCCTGGGATATATCAACTCATTGTGAAACAGAGGAGAAAAGAAAACTAAAAAAAAAATCAAGAAACTGGATTTTTTTTGAGCAATGCCATTTTATATAGAATTTTTTTGCCTTTGGGATGCATTAAGTTCATGTCAGAAACGTCTTAGAACATTCAGTAGTATCAGGGTGGTGCAGAAGCTTTGAGGCAAGAGCTGATCTAAGCTATCATTGAGAGGTACTCTGTGAAATCAAGTAAATGGATTTCCCTGAGCCATTGTTATGAAAACCTTCTCAGACATCCATATCTATTCCAACATATCTAGGTGATCCTGCTGTGGTAGGGAGATTGCACGAGATGATCTTTCGAGGTCCCTTCCAATCCCAAATGTTCTGTGATGCTGTGAAAAGATTGTCCCCTTGAGTTTAACTTCTTTGTGAATTATCTAGAATAGAATCATAGAATCATTAGGGATTGGAAGGGACCCCAAAAGATCCTCTAGTCCAATCCCACTGCCACAGCAGGATCACTTCACTGGAGAAGTTATGGAATCAGAATCACTCAGGGTTGGAAGGGACCACCTGATCATCCAGTTCCAACCCCCCCACCAGGCTGTCCCAGAACAGGCTGGCCAGAGCCTCATCACCCCAGCCTTAAACACCTCCAGGGATGGCCCCAGCCACCTCCCTGGGCAACCCATTCCAGGCCCTCTCACGGTGAAAAACTTCCTCCTCACATCCACTCTAAATCCACCCGTCTCCAGCTTTGCTCCATTGCCCCAGTCCTGTCACTACCTGACATCCTAAAAAGCCCCTCCCCAGTCTTTTTGTAGGCCCCCTTCAGATACTGGAAGGCCACAATAAGGTCACCTGGGAGCCTCCTCTTCCCCACACTGAATAGCCCCAATTCCCTCAGTCTGTCCTCACAGGAGAGGTGCTCCATCTACCCACAGAAGCAAAGCTATCCTTGCAGGTTCAATGATCACTACATGTATTATCTACATAATCCATCCGTCCCTTCCTGACAATATCTTGGGTTTGAGTAGGCAATAGCTAGTATCTTCTTGTGAATTGGAACTAGATTAAATGAACCCTAATGAGGCTGTCATTTGGCCTTAGGGCTTAGAAACTTCATGATGGAAAAAGAAAGAAAAAACTAGCCACAGTTTTACAAAAGAAAAGTTCTTCAGCAATTTGAAGCCAACCATTATATTTAGGATTGACATTGGGTGGTCACACAGAATCACAGAACATTAGGGATTGGAAGGGACCTCAAAAGATCATCTAGTCCAATGCCTCCACTACAGCAGGATCACCTAGACCAAGTCACACAGGAACACATCCAGATGGGTTTTAAATGTCTCCAGAGAAGGAGACTCCACAACCCTCCTGAGGCAGCCCCTTGAAATGCTCTGTCACCCTCACTGTGAAGAAGTTTCTTCTCATATTGATGTGGAATCTCCTATGTTCCAGCTTACACCCATTGCCCCTTTTCCTGTCACTAGATGACACTGAGCAGAGCCTGGCTTCATCCTCCTGACACCCACCCTTTCCATATTTATTGACATTAATGGGGTCACTCCTCAGCCTCCTTTTCTCCAAGCTAAAGAGACCCAGCTCCCTCAGCCTTTCCTCACAAGGGAGATGTTAATTAGTTTTTTTAAAGAACTAAGAAATACATTTTGCTTCTATAATATCACAATTAAGAATGCAGATAATGCTTTTCCACTACTTAAAGTGAGTCACAGAACATTAGGGATTGAAAGGGACTCGTAAAGATTCTAATTGTCTGGAGACATTTAAAACTCATCTGGATGTGTTCCTGTGTGACTTGGTCTAGGTGATCCTGCTGTGGCGGGAGGATTGGACTAGATGATCTTTGGAGGTCCCTTCCAGTCCCTAATGATTCTATGCAGATCATCTAGTCCAATTTCTCTTAAAGATCATGAAGCTGGGTAACGTTTTATACTCCATGCAGGATGTGGGGTTTTTCTGCAATCACATGAGAGAAATTCCTTAATAGACTTCACATGGAATTCAGATAATTAGCCTTGGGGGGGGGAGAAAAAAACCCTAAAATATAGTTTAAAAATGAGACAGAAATCAATGGAGTGTTTTGGTGGTGCTGCTGTGTTTAAACAAACCTTCAGTTGTGCCAACAAAAGGAGGGCTCAGATATCTTCAACGCAACTGAATATCACTCATCTTGGTCTTTCAAGATGAGAAAGAAGAAATAGATCAATGAGGATATAAAATAGTGAAAAAAACACTTTACTTGGATGGTTTCAGATAAAACTTCTGCAAAATAGTCATTCAGTTGAGGTTTCAATTTAGCTTTGAGACTCATAGTTACAACACTTTAACTTCAAACCACAAAGCACAGAGAGGATTAGCATTGTCTGCATTCCTGCAAAGCCTTTTCATTCATTATAGACACGTAAACACTCTCTTTACCAGCTTCCATGGAATAAATATTTTTAAATAAAGCAGAAACAAAAGATCATGAAGTAGAAAAGTTGCTTTGCCTATAAAAGATATTAGCTTTGATTTACTTCAGATTTTTCATCAAATGGAAACAAAACAGCAGCAGAGCATCATACAGTCTCACTTTGAGGCAACAGAATGTCTCCAAAAACAGTTGTCACCATTATTAATCTGATCATCAAGAAAGCACCAGGGAGCTAAATATTGAGACATCAGCTGAAGAAAAGGAAAATCACTGTCAAGCCACAGAGAAAATTCTTATTGCATCCCTCTATTTCTGACACTTTTTCATATTGATATTACTCAGTGGGACCTCTCACCTTACATCAGAATGGTATCTATTCCTAACATCACAAGTAAAGCCCAAAAAAATCAGAGCTAGGCTCTCAGAGAATTAATCACAGAGCATTAGGGTTTGGAAGAGACCTCCAAAGTTCATCTAGTACAAATCCCCCTGCCACAGCAGGATCGTGTAGATCAAGTCGCACAGGAACACATCCATGTGGGTTTAAAACGTCAACCTTCTCATCACTGGACACAAAACACTGATTCGTGAGAAATGCTAGAGCCAAGCCAGTGAAAATACTGGTAATTGTGATGTTTTTACTGCCAAGTCTTGCCTTGTCTCTCCAGGCTTTGGAGAAAGGCAGTAACAGTGCAAGGACAAAAAGCAGCGGGCGAGAAGCAGGTTCCTGCAGAGGCAGAAAACGCTCTGGCCCTAGGAGGACGCACAAACCTATCCCAGCAAAGGAGAAATTAGTCTCAACCACAACATAAATGAAGCCAAATTATGAAGAACAGCCATACAACTAAAAGACATTTCAGCAGAGATCATCTCTTGCAAGATAATATCCCTGCTCCTGTCACGTCCACGTGGGACGGTACGTTTTCAGCTAGTGATAAACTGTTTGTTCCTCTGCCTGTCCATTGCACTTGACAGAGAGAGGACAGAAAGAGGACACACTGTGATGCAACTTATGAAGACATTTTGCTCTCTGTGTGGAAAAAGACATGAAGATCAGGACTACACAGTGATTTTATGATCAATAAATAACACATACATCAAGGTCAGGTTGGATGGGGTTCTGGGCAACCTGGTCTAGTTAGAGAAGAGATGTCTCTGCTTAATGAAGAGGTTGAATTAGATGTCTTTTGCAGATCCCTTCCATCCCAAAGGATTCTATCTAGAGGGATGTGGAGCTGCTGGAGAGAGTCCAGCGTAGGGCAACGAGGATGATGAAGGAAGTGGAGCACCTCCCTTATGAGGAAAGGCTGAGGGAGCTGGGTCTCTCTAGTTTGGAGAAGAGGAGACTGAGGGCTGACCTCATTAATGTCTATAATTATGTGAAGGGTGAGTGTCAGGAGGATGGAGCCAGGCTCTTCTCAGTGTCATCTAGTGATAGGACAAGGGGCAATGGGTGTCCGCTGGAACACAGGAGATTCCACCTCAATATGAGAAGGAACTTTGTCCCAGTGAGGGTGACAGAGCACTCGAACAGGCTGCCCAGGGGGCTTGTGGAGTCTCCTTCACTGGAGATATTTAAAACCCACCTGAATGTGTTCCTGTGTGACTTGTCTAGGTGATCCTGCTGCTGCGGGGGGATTGGACTAGATGATCTTTTAAGGTCCCTTCCAATCCCTAATGATTCTATGATTCTGTGATAACAACAACAGGACAAGTCACTACCTGCAGCCAGTAACTGTACTGCACTGTGGAACACGAGATGGTGGCAGTGTGCTGTGCATCATTAGCAGTGGGTATTCTGGGGAATTAATGAGGCTGATGGTTTGGTGCCTGCACTTTGGGTGCGGAGGTGAGAGCTTCACAGCCACTTCCATATTAGCTGAGGAGAGTGCAATATATCTCAGCACTGCACTCTGTGATGCTTTCCACCTGAAGCTTTAATTTCAGCCAGTGAACTACTTTGGCTTCTATTTGGAGATATTTTTTTCCCCCCTCAAACCACACAGTACAACCTGTTCCTACAAGTCATAATGAAAAACCTGTCCATGCTAATTGTTCCACAACCAAGCAAATGTCCATGAAAGCCCCATTCCCACCGAGGTGTCATTTCACAGGATGTCCCTTTAAACATAATTTTTATACCAAAAAAAAAAGGGGAGGGGGGTAATGTGTAAAAACAGTAATAGATTAATATGGATTAATATAGTGAACACTGATGTTATGAGATGGCTAAAATAAACTGCATCTAATTTATCCTGAAAAGCTCAGATGCAGACAACCAGGTGATCTGTAGAGAGCAGCGCTGTTAACATCCAGTGGAAAGCTGGCTCTGGTGGTGGATATCAGCGAAATCACTGGAAATTCAGGACCTCCCAGAAAATGTCAGTGAGATATTTCATCTTAAAAGCAGCAGATGTAGAGGTTATCAACGAGTTTTAATGTGTGGAGCCTCCCAACATCACAGAATGACAGAGTGTTAGGGATTTGAATTGACCTCAAAAGTTCATCTAGTTCAATCCTCCTACCACAGCAGGATCATCTAGATCCAGCTGCACAGAAACATATCCAGGCAGGTTTTAAACATCTCCAGAGAAGGCTGCGAGTCCTATCAGACTTATTGACTCCACCTTGAGTCAACATGGGTTAAGATAAGTGTAGGACAAACAGACCTACAGTCTTTTCAACTCCCATACAAGTACCAGGGTACTATCAGCACCTACCTGTGCTTATGATATCTTCAGACAAAACACTCAGGTAATTAATATGTTGAAGCTGAAGGAAAAATTCAGCTAACAGAAACCTGCCTCTTCCCACAGGGCTCACAGCAGTTCTTCAGGGTGAAGCTCAGCTCCTGAAGAAAGAAACATATTTCCACACTCCAAAACTTCAGACTGTTAGTAGGATAAACTAAAATTCTTCTTTTTTCATCTCTTGGACATAACCTCTGGTGGTTTAACCACCCAGTTTTCCACTTTTCTCTGGTGGGAGGGGTAAAAGTAAGAAAACTCTTGGGTTGAGATAAAACAGGTAAAGCAAAGCTGTGCACACAAGCAAAGCGAACCAAGGAATTCTGCAGCTGGAATATCGTGTCCCGTTCTGGGCCACTAAGTTCAAGGAGGACACAGAACTGCTGGAGAGAGTCCAGCATAGAGCCATGAAGATTATCAAGGGAGTAGAACACCTCCCTTATGAGGAAAGCCTGAGGGAGCTGGGTCTCTTTAGCTTAGAGAAAAGAAGACTGAGGGGTGTTTATAAATATGGAAAATACACTCTGCTCAGTGTCACCTAATGATAGGACAAGGAACAATGGGTGAACATAGGAGGTTCCACATCAATAAGAGAAGAAACTTCTTCACAGTGAGGGTGGCAGAGCACATGGAACAGGCTGCCCAGGGAGGTTGTGGAGTCTCCTTCACTGGAGGAAGTTTAAGACCCATCTGGATATGTTCCTGTATGACTAGACCTAGGTGATCCTGCTGTAGCAGAGGGATTGGACTAGATGATCTTTCAAGGTCTCTTCCAATCCCTAATATTCTGTGATTCTGTGATTCTACTCCCTTCATAATCTTCATGGGCAAGCAGGCAAGCATTCAGCAATATTCAGGTAAGCTGTGTTCCATTATATGCAATGGGTCCTTGGGAAGATAAACATGATCAGCCCAAGGACTCCTCCCTTTTTACTTCTCCCTGCTTTCTGTGGTGAGCATGACCATCATGTAGTCTTGAGTTGGGGTCAGCTGTCCTCTGCGTCACCTCTCAGCTTACGCACCCCTAGCCTGCTCACTGGTGGGGCAGTGTGAGGAGCAGAAAAGGCCAGGACTCTGTGTAGTGCTCAGCAACAACTGAAATACCTTGAAGAATCTAGGACCTCACACTTAATTCAGTATTCCACTGAGTTATCCACACAGTTTCCAGTCCCATCCAAAACGCAGCCCCACACCAGATTCTGTGAAGAAAAGAAACCCTACCCCAACCAAAACCAGCACGTTAGGTAATAAAACACTGTTTGTTTCAACAGCAGGAAGGGCAGATGTGACGAGCTGCTCTTCTAAAAATGAGTCACTGTCTTATTATTCTGATTCCAAGGCCTAAGGGCAAAAATAAACTATTCATTCACTATAAGCATCCAGTAGTCTGCCCATCCTTCCAGAGAAAAGATTTTGCCTTTTTTCTTTTCCACTGTCAACATACTTTGGGGAAAAGTCTTCCAGTGACTATATTACAACCTACATCTTGCAGGCTTTTATTTCCATCAGAGGCCATGAGGAAAAAAAGGAAGGATGAGTACACCATTGAAAATGTTAACCAAAGCAGCCTGCATCAGCTTCAGCGTCTCTCAAACACTAAGTCCATTCATCCCTGTGCAGGTGACAGCGTGGAAGATAAATTAGCTCCCCTTCCTCTACCCCTGGGTGCTGCTGTTTGCACTCTGGCCACGGTGCATGTCTGGAAAAGAGCAAAGCAGAATATTGACACCTTGTACAAAGGTCTCTTGGCTTTAGTCCCTATTGCAGCACCATAACCCAAAAAGAGAAGACGGCCTCCACAGTAAATGTGGCAATAACTCTTTGTCTTCCAAAGCACAACTGTGTCATCCCTGGATGTGTGTAAAAGTCGCTTAGATGTAGTGTTGGGGGATCTGTTTCAGGGGTGAACTTGTAGACTAGGGTTGATAGTTGGACTTAATGATCCCAAAGGTCTTTTCCAACCTGAATGGTTCTATGGTTTTTACCAATACAACGCTCCGTGTCATTGACTTCTAAACTCTGTTTTGTTCTTCAGGTTTGCATTTTCAACTACCTACTCTCTCTGCTTCTTGGTGAGCATATGGTTGGTGAGAAGGGTTTCATTTCCAATATGGCTCCTTAATGATACTGAGAACGTACAGCCTGTGGAACAGCTACGGGTGCTACACAAAGAACACTCAAGCCAAGCAGTGTTTTCCTTGCTTTGGGTAAAATCCATCTATATGCGATGCTCAGGAAACACAGCTGTGACAAACTATGTCTTAGAAAATAATTTGTAATGATACTAGAGACTATCACTTCGAGAGGAAAAAGCTGACAGTCTAAAGAACCATTGTACCAGGTGTCTGCCTGGACATCTCCACCAGCACATACTGTTTGTGAAAAGTTACTGGGAGAAAATGAGAAGATCTGCAAAATACTTTGCTGTAAAGCAAATGAAAGGCTTCAGAGGACTATTCATTTGCTGCACAGATAGAACAAGCAGGGAAGTAAATTACTTGTAATCAAAACCTGACTGATAAAAGGCTGAAAAAAGTTGGCAAAGTGCAGACAGAGAGAGCCTACCCTCAGACACTGTTGTTTGCTTTTCTGCAGCTCCGTACCTTGCCATTTTATTTTGAAAAGCACTCATTTCATTTGAAATGTCTCTGTTTACCAGTAGAGCTTGCTAGGAACACGTGGTGACAAATTTGCCTGGTGCTAATGTCCCCACTTATCCAAAGGCAGACATTGAATTCCAAGTCATTAGCTGGACACCATGGGCTTAGCCACTTTTGCTTGCCAGTGTATATATATACACCTTTCACACTTGGCTGATTAGATTGGTCACACTGCAGGACTAAGAGCTCTCAAACACGTAGTCCTGTTTCTAGGCTTTGGCAAGGGCAGCAGTCTTTGTTCTCTGCTTTTTTCATTTTCTTTAAATTCTGATTAATAAACCAAAAGGACATTTTAATTGTTCAGAGCTGTTCTATTGCACTGTAGCACCTTCAGTAATGTGGAAAGAACAGAATAGCAGATATTTCCCTTCTTGACAAAGCCAGGGGCAGGGTCCTGTATCTGGGCTGGGGCAGTATCAACATAGGCTGAGGGAAGACCTGGTGGAGAGCAGTCGTCTGGAAAAGGACGGGAGTACTAGTGGATTAAACTGGACATGAGCCAGTTTAATTGTGCAATTGCAGTCCAAAAAGCCAACCGCATCCTGGGCTGCATCAAAAGAAGCATGGCCAGCAGATTGACAGAAGTGATTCTGCCCTGCCTTGGTGAGACGTCATTTGACATCCAACCCTGGAACCCCCAGCACAAGAAGGATGAGGACCTGATGAAGCGTGTCCAGAGGAAACCACAAAAATGATCAGAGGGCTGGAGCACCTTGCTTACATGGTCAGGATGAGAGAGTTGGGGTTGTTCAGCCTGAAGAGGAGAATGCTCCAGGGGCATCTTAAGTGACCTTATTCCTGAAAGGGGCCTATAAGAAGGCTGGGGAAGAACTACTCATGTAGTGATAAGACAAGGGGTAATGGTTTTAAGCTGGAAACGGGTAGATTTAAGTTAGATGTCAGGAAAAAGTTCTTTAATCTTAGAGTTTGGATGGATCACTGGAACAGGTTGCCTAGAGAAGTGGTAGAGATCTCATTCCTACAGACATTCATGGTCAAGCTTCATGGGGCTCTGGGCAATCTGGTCTAGTGAGTGATGTCACTACCTGTTGTAGAGGGGTTGGACCAGATGATCTTTGGATGTCCCTTCCAACTCTATGATTCTATGATTTACTTCTCTATACCCATGGAAACAAAAGCAACAAATTCTCATAGATGACTGGATGATCTTTTGAGGTCCCTTCCAATCCCTAATGATTCTATGATTCTATCAACACTGGTCTTTCTTTTGCAATAATAATAAAATTACCTGTTCTCATTTTTCAAATTTTACAGATAATACGAAGGAAAAGAAAATACTTCAAATGTCACAAAAACCCATTATATCTCTTAGAGCCAAATATTTTTCCAATTGTTAAAGCAACATTTCAGCCCTTACCAAACCTTCTCTCTTCCAGTCCAGCACATGCCAAACATAACAAACCTCCCGCAAATGTCGCAGCAAGCTTTACATCTCTTGGCTCTAACAGCACATCAGAAATCCAAAGGTCATCTTTACAAGTAATGATGAAGAGTTTAGCCTTGTAAATCTCCTAGGTCAGCTCACAACTACAGTCAGTCCAAGCAGACAAGGAGAAACCACCCGAAACCACCCTTGCTAGAGCAACAGATCATTGAAAATCCAGAGGGAGCTTTCTCCCCGTGAAGTCTTCACAATAGCAGGCATTGCCCACATCTTCTCCTCAGAGGCACTGTGCCCCCATTCCTGAATGCAGACAAGATGGAGTTCAAGATGGAGAACGTGGAAGCAGAAAAATTAGACAGAGAGGAGCTGGGGGGCAGAAATTTTCTCAAACCCAATGTTTTCTGCAGAAAACACACAAATTATACTTACAGATTCACTTAGTTTTTTCTCTGGAGACTCTTAAAATCTGCCTGGTTATGTTCCTGTGTAACTTGGTCTAGGTGATCCTGCTCTGGCAGGGGGATTGGGCTAGATGATCTTTCAAGGTGCCTTCCACTCCCTAATGTTCCGTGCTTCTGTGGTTCCATTGAAGATGGTAGTTTGCCAGAGATGAGATTAGAGGATACTGCTAGCGACTCAATTATAACTCAGTTTTGACATTTTGCAGTTTATCCTGTCCTGTTAAGAAACTAGCTGTTAGCAAAACAGTGAGTCATCATTTTACTTTCTTTGACATAAGAACTGAGAACAAAAGGTGGTAAAATGCTAGTCACCATGGATACCTGCTCCTTCCATCATACAGGTATTTTTGTGGAGCTTACTTTGAGGCAAAAGTGTAAATTATCTGGTAGAATAACTGCCCTTTGGGGAAAGTCCCAAAATCCTTACCACTCCCACAGCCTGAAGAAATCAAGAGTAAATTGTTTTTCACAATATAATCACTGGGACAAGTGTGTAGAATGTAAATTGTTTTGGAAAACTTGATAAATGTCTTTTAGATTAAAACTTCCTGTTTACCAGAATTATCACTACTAATAGCTTGCAGGTGGCTACTAAAAATACATGATGCAGAGGGATGTGCAAAATCTTAGCAAAAACCACGTTATTTCCCACCCAAACCACGTAACATTCAAGGAAGTCTGATGAAAAACCAGAGATACCCACTCTGCTTCAGAGGATGCTGCAGCCTGGTGTTTGAAACTGCTGTACCCACACGTAGGCCAACACAGATTCTGTCTGTGATGCTCACGGATGGTGGATGGAGGAAAGGAAATGTTACTTCTGTTTGTCACCAGCAAGGTTCTAAAATATAAGGCTAGACATCCTGTAGAGTAAGTTGGTGTGACTGCACTTGGCCATGCAAACCAAACCTTGCGGGTAGCCTAGCAGTGGTCAGGGCTGTCTCACAATTCATCCATGTGCCCACAGATCTTGAGAAATAGACTGAACTAAGCCAAGCTGCTTTCATACAAACCATTCCATACATTCCCAAGCCAATCCCTCTGCAAAGGATATTTTTTTTTTTACCTGTCAAAAGCCATCCTTAACATTGTGAATCCTTTTAAAAGTCTCTGTACTCATTGTTAGGTCAGTCCAAATATCATATTAACGGAACTAGGGGTCACTTCTTCTGGGAAAAGTCCATCTGAATGTTCCAGAATCAGAAACAGTTCACTCGAAGGCAGCATTGTTTAGAAATGTGCAAACAAGAAAAAGTTCTAGAGCTTTCTAAACTATAAACCTGCCTGGATGTGTTCCAGTGTGACTTGGTCTAGGTGATCCTGCTGTGGCAGAGGGATTGGGCTAGATGATCTTTCGAGGTCCCTTCCAATCCCCAATGATTCTATGATTCTATGATAAGATTTTTCTGTTAAATAAGATAGTTTTATGGAAAAAAGTTGGACATGAGAAATGGCAAATCTCTCATCAACAATAAAAAACAACCAACCTTATCCGTGCCGCAGACAAAAGGAAGTTGTTACAGATGTTTTCCTTCTTCTGAAGAACATTAGGGATTGGAAGGAACCTCAAAAGATCATCTAGTCCAATCCCCCTGCCACAGCAGGATCACCTAGACCAAGTCGCACAGGTACACATCCAGGTGGGTTTAAAACGTCTCCAGAGAAGGAGACTCTGCACTGTGGCTTGTAGCTGCTGACAGTTTCCCTGGCAATATTTTCACCACAAGCAGATTATTTATTTCTAGTATAAATTCTCTGACTGAAAAAGAAGTTGAACGCGTCAGTCACAAGCAAACAGCATCGTGTTTCGGGCATGAGTAATGCCAGTAATTCTTTTTCATTTTACTTACAAAAGGCCAAACAACCCCCAGAAATGTGAAAGGGGAGCACAATACCCTGCAAAGTGAATTTTGAAAAGGTAGGTCTTGTGCTGCTTTACACTCAGGACACGTTTTTACACTGCACTTCTACACAAACTCACTTTTCATAATTGCAGGACTCTTGCTGTCTCCAACCCCGGAAATGCCAGTCCCAACCTGTGTGCCGTGTGGATAGCTGCTTTGTACCGACAGATCTCCACAGACCACCTAATCTGCTTCACCCAGTCCACCCAGCTTTTTAAGCAGAGTGAATTCTACAGCAGGCAAACTTAATTTCTCTCATTTGGAAGAGAAAACGGTCTGCACTTGGTCAGTATCGGTGCACATAAACATGGGAAATCTGAAAGCCCTCAGCTGCTCTGACATTCCACATCAAAAAATTAAAGAATATCTTTGGTTGGACGAGATCCCTTAAGATCATCAAGTCCAGCACAGCTCTGCTGGATTACCACTAAACCATGTCCCTCAGGACTGTCTGCCTTTTACGTACTTCCAGGGATGAGGACTTCAACATTGCCCTGGGCAGCCTTCTCCAATGTCTGATAACCCTTTTTGTGAAGAAATTCTCCCTAACATGCAGCTTCAACCTTCCCCCCCTTTGCCATTTGTTCTGGCTCTATCACTTACCACCCCGAAGAAGAGGCCATCCCCTCTTCTCGCTTGAACCTCATTTCAGGTGATTGTAGAGAGCAATTAAGTCTCCCCTCAGCCTCCTGAGTTTAAACAATCCCAGTTCCTTCAGCCACTTCTCACAAGACTTGTGCTCCAGGCCCTTCATGAGTCTTGCTGCCCTTCTTTGGACACGCTCCAGTACTTCTATGTCCTTCTTGTAGTGAGGGGCCCAGAACTGAACACAGACAGGAACTGGGAACCCTCCCTTGTTGGCTCACTCACCCTCTGTGTTAGGGAGTTACCTTCCACACAGGCCAAGAACCTCCTGGACTGCTTCTGTGCTATGTTGTATTTCCAGCAGACATCTAGTAAATGGAAGTCGCCCACAAGAACAAGGGCTAGTGATTCTGAGACTTTACCCCGCTGTTTACAGAATACTTCATGTACCTTTTCATCTTGGTTGGGTGGTCTAGACCACCTACCACAATGTCTGCCTTGCTGGTCTTTACCCTGATTCTGTGGCAAAGGTGAAAGAGAAGAAGAAAGGTATTTTTTTCATATACTTTTGTGTTGTACACTTGATGCCCCGGTGGAGATGCTTAATAGCAATTCTTTTTGAAGACTCCCGGAGAACTTGCATTCTGACTATGGCAAAACCACCCCACAATATTGGAATTAAGGAAACTCTGAGCATTTATCCCTTTAGCTCTTTTTTTTTCCTTCTAAGAGCTGATTTATTCGAAAAGTAACTCCCCAACTCCAGCAAAGGTGAAAACTTTCCCTATTTTCCTTCCAAATATCACTGGAAGTCCATGACTACACTTCTTCACTTCCTTAAGTTCACATGACACCATTTCTTCTGCAGCTCTGTTGAACAAGCACTTGGTGACCAGCACCTGTGCAAAGCCACAAGGAGTGTGTGCAGTAGCGAATTGCTCTACAGAGCATCAGAATGCTTATACTTGCTGTGTAGGACACCAGCTAAGCCAACATAGACCACAAAGTGTGTATTACTGGTTAGAATTGGCAGCCACAAAACATGAGGAGGTTTTTTATGGGAATGCTCTGAAAGTAGAGTGGGAAATATCCTCCCTAGGATCACTTGGAGGCAGCCACAGCAAAGTTTTAGGATTTATAGAAAAACCTGAGACTTGGAAAAACAGAATGTCTTAACACATGAAAAAAGTGCTAAAATGAAAACCAGGAAATGAAGATAAGCAGATGCTGGAGACTGAGAGTGAAGGGAACATTGCCAGGGAGCCTAACTGCCTGGGCAAGCTCAGCTTGCTGCTCCTGTGGAGGTGAGGCCAAGAACAGCCATGCTCATGTTGGAGAACAGGACCTGGCATGAATGCTCTTTCCTGCCCCACACACCTGCCTTCTACTCTGAGCCTCTCTGGCAGTTCTCCTACCTTCTGGCCAACATTTTACTTGCAGCAAAAAAGTGCACGCAGATACTTTTGGCATGAGAAAGTTTCTGGACCATCTCTTCCACAGACCCAGCTGATGTAGAGCGCTCAGGCTGCCCTCAGTAACTAGTCACTATACTGTTTGGAGTTACTTGCCCAAGCAGCCTTATCGCATAACATCAACTAAACTCCTGCTACTACAGTTCTCTAAACAACACACTGTTAACAACCTCCAGATTCATTACAACCACTATCTAATGACAGTGCCATGCACACAAGCCTGCACTGGCCTCTCCTCCAGCAGCTGAGAATACAAGTGTTCTTGAAGAGATGGTGAGCTGAAGAAGACAAATCAACTTTTAGTGTTGGCATAGACCCAGAACTGGTGTAAAAAAGGTGAAAACTAACCTGGATCCAGCTACAGAGCATCCCGAGGCCACAAATGTCTGAGTCACTTACCATAGGAATCAAACGTACAACTGGTTGGAGTCACAGAAACCAGAGAAGCAATTGGAGTTAGGAAGCAACGAAACACTTTCAGTCAAGGGCATTTGTCACAAAATAAGAGATGGTATCTTAAAACATCAGAAGCACATTGTAAACATAGGCCATACGCAGCACACAGAACCTATTGTTTAGGTTGGAAAAAACCTTTCAGATCACTGAGTTCAACCATTCACTCTGCCAAGCCCACTGCTAAACCGTGTCCTTGAGCCCCATATCTACACAACTTTCAAACACGTGCAGAAGCAGAGCATGGAAACACCAGATATTTGTGTTACACATGGTTCAGCCTTAACAGGAGGTGTTTAGAAGAAAGGCTTTTAGTTGTGTTTGTGCACTCCTGATAACCGTGTTCCAGCTCACGTGCAGGAATCTTACAGTAGCCAACTGGTAAACCAGCAAGGAAATAGGGACTGTGTCTATAAGTCCTACTCTATAAGAGCTATTCTCTTCAATTTGTTATGATAAATACCCCTCATACAGAAGCCTCTGAGCTATCTGCTAGGAGAAGGGGCAGAAGGCTCTACTCAGACCCAAATGTAGCAGATGAGGCAACTTGGCTAAGCAGAGTCCTAGTAGATCACAGAACTGTTAGGCTTGGATAAGATCTTTAAATATCGTCTAGTCCAACCCCTTTGCAATGAGCAGGGACATCTCCAACTAGATCAGGTTGGAGCCATGTCCAGCCTTGAAAGTTTTCAGGGATGGGCCATCCATCACCTATCTAGTCACAGAATCACAGAACATTAGGTGTTGGAAGGGACCTCAAAAGATCATCCAGTCCAATCCCCCTGCCACAGCAGGATCACCTAGAGCAAGTTGCACAGGAATATATCTATGTGGGTTTTAAACTTCTCCAGAGAAGGAGACTGCACAACCCTACCGGGCAGCCTGTTCCAGTGCTTCCTCAAGATGAAGATGTTCCTTCTGGTGTTTATATGGAACCTCTTCTGTTCCAGCTTACACCCATTGCCCCCTGTCTTATCACTAGATGACACTGAGCAGAGCCTGGCTCCATCCTCCTGACACCCACCCTTCACATATTTACAGACATTAATGAGGTCACCCCTCAGTCTCAACCTGCTCCAGTGTTTCACCATTCTCACTAAAAGCAATTTCTTCATTTCTAGACTGGATCTACTCTCTTTTAGTTTGGAACCACATTGCTAAAGGCCCTACTAAAAAGATTCTCCCAATCTTTTTTATAGGCCTCCTTTCAGTGATGAAAAGATGTCACAATATCCCACTGGAGCCTCCTTCTTTTCAGGATGAACAACCCCAATTTTCTCAGCCTGTCCTCACTGGTCAAGCTTTTCATCCACCAGTACCCTCAAGGCTTCTCAATCCCTTTATCCCACAGCCTGTATTGATACCAGGGGTTGCCCTGACCCAGATGCACGATCTTGGGCTTGGCTTTGTTGAACTTCATGAGGTTCACACAGCCCCACTTGAGCTTGTGCCAGTGTCTCCGGATGGCATCCCATCCCTCAGGCATATCAACCGCTCCACTCAGCTTGGTGTCAAGTGACTCATTCACCAAGAAGCCAAGTAGGTCCAAGGCTGTGGGGTCTGCTCCAAAAATAACAGCAGAAAAGGAGGCACTCATCTGCACAGTAAACATCTCTGAAACACAGCCATATGCTCTATAAAGTGAGGTGCACAGATTTCTCTACCTCAGAGACTGACGTACAACCCCGGGAACACCCAGTCATATCATCTTGCTTCCAGCAAGACAGAACTGCAGCAGCTTACAAGACTGTCAGGGTAAGGTTATCCATTTCTGTGCCCTTTTCTTGTAAAGACCAAAGCTGTTGTCAGTAAAATAAAGAGGTGAAGAAACAGGAAGAAGAAAAAACAACCAGAACATAACATGACATTAAAAATGAAAGAGGAAACTATCCAGCTTCCTTGAGTATTTGTGGTCTTTCTAAAATAATCTCCCTTTGTGAATATTAATTTCTCATGTGTTGACCTGGTAGGGTAGAGGCTTCAAAATCAGGCTGGTGCAGAGACTGTCTCTTCATCAACATGGTCCCACTGAAAGATTTCACAGAATCACAGAACATTAGGGATTGGAAGGGACCTTGAAAGATCATCCAGTCCAATCCCCCTGCCACAGCAGGATCACCTAGATCAAGTCGCACAGGAACATGTCCAGGTGGCTTTTAAATATCTTCACAGAAGGAGACTCCACAACCCCCTTGGGCAGCCCATTCTACCCTTTTGTAGCTGAAAGGGTGTGCAGTGTCCTGTGTAGCAATGCCTGACCTCTATGCTATGACACTCTTCACTTGATGAAATTTGATCTGATGATGATTATGCTGTCATCTGAGCTTTCAAACACAAGTTAACAAGGGCCAAAACTTCAAAGCTGGTCAAGATCCAGTTAAGCTGCAAGAAACTGAGAAGTCCCAGCTTTAGATGAAACATGAGAAGTGACACTTGTTTCTTCGTTGGCGTATCAAGAGACAAACCCTTTAGCCTGGTATTTCTACCTCAGAACCTTGGCTGCAGGCAACAGAGAGTGTAAAAGTTAGTACGTCCTTATGATCAGGCAGGAAAGTGATGTGGGGCAGCACCATGTAACTCTCTGAAAGGACATTGTAGAGATCTTGGTGCTGGTCTCTTCTCACAGGTCATTAGTGATGGAACCAGAGGGAAGGGCTTCAAGCTTCAACGGGTCGGTTTAGATGAGGAAAAAATTCTTCATGGAGAGAGTGGTCAGGCACTGGAACAGGCTGCCCAGGGTGATGGTTGAATCCCCATCCCTGGATGAGTTTAAAAGATACTTAGATGTGGTGTTGGGGGATCTGGTTTAGGGGTGAACTTGTAGAGTAGGGTTGATGTTTGTACTCCATGATCCCAAGGGTCTTTTCCAACCTGAATAATTCTGTGACTCCGTGATCTCCAAGCAGCTGATACCAACCAAGATACCTCCTACATCCAGTAGGTTAAAGAAAAACCTAACTTTTCTTCATTTTTCCCAGCTAGAAGGTTTAATGAAAGTTATCCAAGTGAGAGCTGGGTGCAAGTGCAAACGGCCTGTGGCTACATTGCATTGGTGAGCAAAGTTTTCCAAATTAAGAAATACTGCTTATAAATATGCTAAAATATAAATTCATCTCAGCAAATGTAATGGTTATGAGCAATGTGCCAATAAACAGCTTTTTATAGCCTGTATCAGTGGAAGGCTTCAGCTGACACTGACCAAGTAGCTGCTTATTCACGAGCTTATAAGAGCATCTCATCACCATGGCTACTGTTTTAATCTCTTTTATTACTGTTTAGTGTCCAAAAGTTGAAAAAACAAAACCGATAAGACTTTTCACTTTCAACCTCTAAATCATGAGGGACCTTCACAACAGTATCATTGAAACACTAAGAGTTAAATTACTGTTTAACTCTGTTTAATTAAGTTAATTAAGTTACTTAATTAAGAGTTAACTAAGACATCCTGAAATGTCAGTGTAAAAAAGTATTAGTAGAGGGGAGGCCAGTAACTTATTTTCCAGGAAAAGTATAATCAGAGCACCTCATGGCCCAATTTCAATTTCCCTCTCTTAGTCTTTAGCTGTAGCTAAAACATTAGTTCTGATACTGTCACCTCAGTGTTAATCTCTGCCTTGTAAACTACTAAGGACCTGGTTATTTGGGCTCTGTTTGTCCTGGAAGATCTACCTCTGAAAGGTCCTCTGTGATCTTCTTGATTTGCTGTGAAGTCTGGCCATGTTTTACTCAATTCTCTCCTTAGATGCAGCCACTCTTCATGGTGTTAGCTGAAACATTTGCCAGTTGTTGACTGCTATTTGTCACCCTCCATGTTGAACCCTCCCAGTTCAACAGCCTTTCACCTTCTTCTCAGCAACACATACCTCCCTCGGGGGGAAAGGGGGGAGCTGGGTCTCCTTAGCTTGGAGAAGAGGAGACTGAGGGGTGACCACATTGATGTCTATAAATATGGAAAGGCCAGGTGTCAGGAGGATGGAGCCAGGCTCTTCTCAATGTCATCTAGTGATAGGACAAGGGGCAGTGGGTGTGAGCTGGAACAGAGGAAGTTCCATATAAATATCAGAAGGAACTTCTTCACAGTGAGGATGACAGAGCACTGGGACAGGCTGCGCCGGGGGGTTGTGGAGTCTCCTTCTCTGGAAACATTTAAAACCTGCCTGGATATGTTCCTGTGCGACTTGATCTAGGTGATCCTGCTGTGGCAGAGGGATTGGATTTGATGGTCTTTTGAGGTTCCTTCCAATCCTTAAGGGTCTGTGATTCTGTGATCTGTCCCCACACCTTAATACAAACTGCAGAAAAGCTTTGAGCATGTAGCACCCACAGAATCTCATTCTTATTGTTTAAGGACTTCTTTCGTTTTGCTTATTCCATTTCAGGCAAGCTTCAACAGAAGCATTTCCACTTGAAACAAAGCAGCCCATCTTACCTCAAATCAGTACAACCATTCTGAAATGTCAGAAATCTGTGAGAAAGACTAAAACAACCACATGCAACCCCTCTCTCCAAATAGCTGATCTGGCATATGTACACGCTGGTGTCTTCACAGCCAGCTGAAGTTCATTAGTGCTGCCAGCAGTCAAGGAGCTGGAGAACCCTCTGAAAAGCACACGGTGCTTTTCACACCTGGGTTTGTGACATGAGTTTGCATCACATGTTGGTACCTCATGGCAGAGTCACTCAATGCCACCATAAAACCTCTGCCTCTAAATGCTCACAAGCTCTCAGCTGCAGCAGTGGATTTGGTGTAAGCAATAGCATAGCTACCCTTGACAGGAACTACAATGCTTCTAAAAACTGAACACAGTGCTTCTAAAAAACCTACACCTTAGAGCAACTTCAACATAAGTGATCAGGAGCATTTTGCAATGAAGAGGAGAGCGGCAGAGGAGAAAGTGAGGGGAAGTCTTATTGCAGCCTACAGCATCCCACGGTTGTTAGCCTCTGAGCCTCAGGAAATTTATAGGAAGGAAAATGAAGAAAAAATGTCATGCAACTTTAAACTTGACTATTCTTAGTCTCTTGAGATAAATCTAAAGGACTTTATTTACAGTTTCAAGGAAGAGAGGAGACTGGATTTTTCCTCTTCTAGACTTAGTAATAAGACAATGACAATAACCAAAGTTCTGCGTGGGAAGGAAGAAAAGGCTGCCTGTGGGTTTGCTCTGAGACCAGGAGCAAAGAGAAAAGGTAAAAATGGCAAAACAGGGACTGAAGTTTCTCATGCTTCATCCCAGAATCCAGCCACTTTATTGAAATAAGTGCATTATTGTTTCCAGACAGAGAATTCAGGTTTTCAGCTGATGTGAAAATCTAATGTCTTCTGTGATAATGGTGCTTTTACACCAGCAGACGTTTTGAACCACAGAGTAAGAGAGATAACTACTAATTTTAATTTCCTGTTAGTTGTGTTTTTACAGGCAGTCAGCACTGTAAGTAATAAAATATTCTAAAATACTCAAAAACACCCTTTTGAAGATGAAAGGGTGTTTCATGGCCACATTGAATTCCTCCTTCAGAGCTCCTCCTAGTGTCCTAGAAACTGAACTCATGTGGCTCTCTTTCTCCCGAGGTGAGATGGATGAAGATCAATACTGACGCTTTCCCCACTACTCTGCCCTGGTGAGATCACATCTGGAATATTGTGTCCAGTTCTGGGCCCCTCAGAAACTGCTTAAGAGAGTTCAGTGCAGAGCCACAATGATGATGAAGGGACTGGAGCGCCTCCCTTACGAGGAAAGGCTGAGGGGGCTGGGTCACTTGAGCTTGGAGAAGAGGAGACTGAGGGGGGACATCATTAATGTTTATAAATATGTGAAGGGTGGGTGTCAGGAGGATGGAGCTAGGCTCTGCTCAGTGGCATCTAATGATAGAACAAGGGGCAATGGGTGTCAGCTGGAACATAGGAGCTTCCACATCAATATGAGAAGGAACTTCTTCCCAGTGAGGGTCACAGAGCACTGGAACGGGCTGCCCAGGGTGGTTGTGGAATCTCCTTCTCTGGAGATATTTAAAACCCACCTGGATGTGTTCCTGTGTGACTTGCTCTAGGTGGTCCCACTGTGGCAGGAGGATTGGACTACATGATATTCTGAAGTCCTTTCCAGTCCCTAATGTTCTGTGGTTCTGTGACTGTCAGCCAGAAGAGGGATCTCTGACATGGGTTTGGTTAGGGAGGAAGAATGCATTTTAAAATTCCAACATCAGTTAATTGAATGTGGAAGTCACAAGGCTTGTGGGCTCTTTATGAAATCATCTCAGTTCTTAGTGGCAATTCATGATGCCACTGATTCTTTCTTTACTCACCTAGGTCACAGGCTAATGATACTGAAGATGCACAAAGAAACCATCACGATTTACACTGCTCAAAGAAAAAGACGTGACTACTTCTTAACTTGAACAGCATGAAGTACTTAAAATATTCAGAGGAAAGCACAGTCAGAGATAATCTGTAGGCACAGATAATGATTACAAATTACTACCTTCTCAGAGCACGAGCATATGGTGTTAACATCCCTAATGACTGGCTGATACAACCGCTTGTCAGCAGGCACAGCTCCACCAGCCATAATGGGGTCATACTTCATTGACCAAGAGCTGGATTTGGCCTAGAGGTTTTAAAGGCCCCTGGAGGAGCTGCTGTAGCTGTTTGTCCAGCCTTCTAAAACCTCAAAGTGTCGCCTTACACACATTATCAGGTTACTCCTTACACTACTCCTCTCTCTTCACTTCCAGCTGGAAGGAAGATGCTGTGCGCCTGCTGAAAGGTTGAGGTGTGTGCTGTGACCTGGACACGTCCACACAACACCAGTGCTGAGTTCCTAAGTTTCTAGCAGGCAGTACTAACGTACAAACACACGCCTGTTCTGAAATTAAAGTTTCTGTATTCCTTTTTGTTTCCTTCACATTCCTACCTGCCCCCATTCAGTCCCTGTCCAGGGCTACACTGCAGCAGCTGCTCCATCACACAGTGACCCCTCCCAAGCACAGAAGGGAGATCAGGAATAGGAGAGGAGAGCCAGAGGTTGAAATAAAAACCAGAATGGACAAAACAAACCAATCCCAGTGCTAATATAAAATGTGTTAAGTTATACTCAGCCCAAGGAGTGTACTGCAGTCACGGGAAAGCAGTCCTAAAAGCAGGATGGTCAGTGAGACCCTCCAGGGATGGGGAGAAGCAGAAAAAGGAGGATCAGGAAAAGCCCTTGAGCTCAGCCAGCTTCTCCTTTACACTGGTGTGGGATCCACCTGCAAGCCAGCTCGGGGCAGCTCCCTTGGCTGGCTCCAAACTGCTCATGGCTGCTCACCACTGCCTTCGGGTCTGGCCCGCAGAAACCAGGACACTATCTCAGCTTCTCACAAATCAGAAATGAAGACTGTTGCTTCACAAATACAAAAAGAAAAGAAGCAAGGCAGGCTTCTTTTTTGTTAGGTTTCGAGTTTGGTTTTGCTTAGGGCTTTTGCAGAGAAAGTTGCAAGGGCCATGGCAAATGCTGAAGATCCCACATTCTACATGTTACTCCCTGTTTCAGCAAGTACAGTGCTCTCCTGAGGCAAGTTTCTCCAGCTTCCTAGGCTTCCCCCCACCTCCCTCCTCCGCCACCAATATTTTTGATTGCCTTACTGGAAAACTAATGTTATAAAAGGGAAAAAAATAATTTACTTTGATGGCTGTCCATGGGACCTCATATCTCTTGGTGCCTCCAAACTCTGCAGCAATAACAACAGTGAGCAGCCAACAGTAGAGGCAAGTTGTTCATCAATGTGCTGTACAGACAGACACAATTCCCTGAGTAACGACAGCGGTTCACATAAAAGCATCAGAGATTTATTAGGCTAAAACTCTGTCTTCAACTGTCAGTAGAGAGAAAACAGGCAGATTCCTCCTGCTGCCTAGATTCCTTTTATAACTGCATTGTTGCCCTTGTGCAGACAGAAAAGAAGCCACTGACTTCGTGGAATAAGGATAGTGCTAGAGCCAGGGGATGTTCTCTGGGGAGAAGAAGGTTCCTGGTTTACCCAGGCAATGCTGCAGCTTAAGAAAGTGTCTGTAGACACCACAGTGTGAGTGCTGTGACAAGGGTTTTGCACAGTTTTGGGTGAAGCTGCTCCCATCACTTGCATAAAAGCGTGGAAGTGCCTACAAGGCACCATTAGGGAGGAATTCCCCAACCCTGTGAAATCAGCTCAGCAATCCATAGCACTTACACCACATTCCCTTATCTGACAACTGCCTTAACCAGGGGACCTGGTTTATCTGAACCCTCTGATGCTGTGGTTCTCTATTTTAAAAGGAGATGTTCAAACAAATTATCTAAAACAAGTATCAAGACATTTAAAATTCCAGTCATAACCAGTTCTGTTTTCATCTAGACCTACTTCAACTTACTCTTTCTTGGTCTTCACAATCAGCTTTCCAGTACTAATGGGTACTATTAACTCCTCTTTCCCCACCCACTAAACCAGCAGCAAAACAAGCATCTTCCTGAAAACAAAGATACGATCTTGCAAGGTCACCCAGAAATAGCTTGAGCAGGAGAAGACAGCAGCCAAAAAAGTCACAATGAGAGAAACTGGACATAACTATTATTCTCCTTTCATGTCTGTTACACAGAAAATTCTCTTCAGGGGCAGTTTACACCAAATCAAAGGGCTTAGTAAGGGGAAAAATACCACACCTGAAAAACTGATTCAACAGAAAGATGAATGAAGCAGAAGAATGAGTAACTGGCTCACTCACAGCTCCCGGCTGCATCACGCACAACTGCTCTCTGTGCCTTTGCAAGCTCCTCTCCTGTGAGAGAATGAAACCAAAATCAGCTGTCACCAATAACAGTGGTTTGGGCTTCCCCCCACATCAGACCTCTCCTTTATTCCTCCATGCCCCCTGCTTCTGCCTCAAGTCAGTCACACATGTACTGACAGAATGGCTGTATTAACTGCAATTCTGAACACAACCTGACTGAAGCAGAGTGAACATTCACTTGTGAATGGAAAAAAAATCACAGAACATCAGGGATTGGAAGGGACCTCAAAAGATAATCCAGTCCAATCCCCCTGCCACAGCAGGATCACCTAGATTAAGTCATATAGGAACATCTCCAGAGAAGGAGACTCCACAACCTGCCTGGACAGCCCCATTCAGTGCTCCGTCACCCTCACTGTGAAGAAGGTCCTTCTCATATTAATGTGGAACCTCCTGTGTGTGAGCTGACACCCATTGCTCCTTGTCTTGTCATCAGATGACATTGAGCAGAGCCTGGCTCCATCTGCCTAACACACGCCCTTCACATATTTATAAACATTAATGAGGTCACACCCCAGTCTCCTTTTTTCCAAGCTAAAGAGACCCAGCCCCTTCAGCCTTTCCTCATCAGGGAGGTGTTCTACTCCCTTCATCATCTCTAACTCTGCACTGGACTCTCTCCAGCAGTTCTATGTCCTTTTTGAACTGAGGTGCCCAGAACTGGACAAAATATTCCAGATGTGGTCTCAACAGAGTAGAGGGGGAAGAGAGCTCTCAATCTGCTAACCAACCCCCTTCCTATGCACCCCAGGATACCATTGGCCTCCTTGGCCACAAAAGCATATTGGTGGCTCATGGTCAATGCGAAGTAGAAAAAAGACTGTATGTTGTAATCTGTCAGACTGCTCCATTTTGATGCACACTAAAGTTACAGGCTTTAATTATTTCACAAGGAACAATTTCTCTTTGCATCACAGTTAATCCATATTATTATTTTCTAATCACAGTATCACAGTATTATCACAGTATTATCAAGGTTGGAAGAGACCTCATAGATCATCAAGTCCAACCTGTCAACACAGAGCTCAAGGCTAGACCATGGCACCAAGTGCCACGTCCAATCGTGCCTTGAACAGCTCCAGAGTTGGCGACTCCACCACCTCCCTGGGCAGGCCATTCCAGTGGCCAATGACTCTCTCGGTGAAGAATTTTCTCCTCACCTCAAGCCTAAATTTCCCCTGGCGCAGCTTGAGGCTGTGTCCTCTTGTTCTGGTGCTGGCTGCCTGAGAGAAGAGAGCAACCTCCTCCTGGCCACAACCACCCCTCAGGTAGTTGTAGACAGCAATAAGGTCTCCCCTGAGCCTCCTCTTCTCAAGGCTAAACAATCCCAGCTCCCTCAGCCTCTCCTCATAGGGCTTGTGCTCAAGGCCCCTCACCAGCCTCGTTGCCCTTCTCTGGACACGCTCAAGCACC
>VXBP01007042.1:101642-256425 GCA_013400115.1 Rhinopomastus cyanomelas
AATTTATAAAATTGCTTTTTATTATCTTTCACAGAGGTGGCCAGCTTAAGTTCTAACTGGGCCTTTGCCTCTCTAATTTTTCTCCTACATAATTTAGTTACACCCTTGAACATGTCCAGAGAAGCCCTTCCCTCCTTCCAAAGGCGATACATCCTCTTTTTTTCCCCTAATTCCTTCAGGAGCTGTTTACTCATCCAGGCTGGTCGCCTTCCCCGCCGGCTCGTCTTTCGGCACATGGGAACCGCCAGTTCTTGTGCCTTCAACAGCTCCTGTTTAAAGTAGGTCCAACCATCCTGGACCCCTTTGTTCTTAAGGGCTGCTGCCCAGGGGACTTTGCGAATAAGTTTTTTGAACAATTTGAAGTTCGCCCTCCGGAAGTCCAAGGTGAGGGTTCTGTTATTGTTCCTCCCTATCTCCCTGCATATCGAAAACTCCACTATCTCATGGTCACTACAAAGTCGCATGAGAAGACTTTCATGGAACCAAGGTGTGAACAGAGTAAGACTTTGCAGTTTCAGGTAACTTCAGGGTGACTAAACGCTTGGTAAATCTAGCTTTGTCTTGCAGCTATAGGAACACAGCTCATATACTGAAGATGAGTTCCTAAAAGATGATGATTATTCCCAGTTTCTAACATGAATCCTGCTTCTCTGAGTTTCTGTGTCTCACTCACTGCAGCCCCCATGTGAAATTACAAAACAATGCTTTTAATATATTTTAATTTAGTCCAGAAGTATGCTATCCAGCTTCCTGATGCTGAAAGGTTTCTGGCACCTGTTTTGTGATTCATAAAACTGCCTCTCCCTGTAAAATGTGATAGGCATCACTAGGACTGGTTTTAACTGGTTAGATTTGGTATTGCTTTCCTTCTGTTATGCCACACAGCAAATTAAATACCTCTCATTTGCTTAATGAAGCTAACCAAAGAAGCCAGAGACCCAGCATAAAATCTGAGGATATCCTGAAGATATCTCCTCTGATATATCCTTTTGATTTGTCAAAGCACATAACAAGAACTCCTAGTAAACACAGAAATAGTCTTGACAGCTTGTGAATGTGGGATAGAAATTGCTTTGAAATGTATGTTCCGGGAAATGGAATTGAATTTTGCATCCATTGCTATTCAGCCCCTGTGCTCCATCCGTCTGGTTAAACTCTAGAGGTAAAAGATTAATGAGAGGTAATCGTGGCCTTTCAGCACTTAAAGTGGGCTATAAAAAAATATGGGGGTAGACTTTTTGGCAGGACTTCTTGTGACAGGTCAAGGGGTGATGGTTTTAAAGTGAAAGAGAGGAGATTCCATAAAGGAAGGCAAGAATGGCAGAGCAGAGGCTACTCTACACAGTGAAGGATCGTTTACTAGCTACGTATTGTGTAGCTAGTAGTGTAAAATACAAGCACATGGAGCACTAGAAGACATAACCACAGCAAAGCAAAACTACTTCTCTTTGCTTGCACTTTCTCTTTTTTTATGTATTCACCTATTAATTTATTTGCTTGGATTTTCATATTTGTGAATTTCTTGACTGAAAGGGCTATCAAATATTGGAACAGGATGTCCGGGGCAGTGGCGGATTGCCCATCACTGGAAGGATTTAAAAGATGCAGGGATGTGGTGCTGAGGGATGTGATTTAGTGGTGACCTGGGTTAACGTTGGACTCGATGATTTTAAAGGTCTCTTCCAGTGGTTCTGTAAAAGCACAGAAGTTGGTTACACTGCTGATTGGAGAGATACAACATTTTATCGAAGGTACTATAAGCCATTGCATTCAATCTCATTTAGGGAGCAGAACAAGTGAATGTGGAGTGAGATACCTGCTACCTTGTGTGCTTTTTGAAAACAGCAGGGTGCTCTGAAATTCAGAGCTCAAAGCCTGAATTAGCCTCTGAAAAGAGTTGCCTCTCCGGGGTTACATTCAAGCCCAGCATGATCACAGCGTGAAGGAGGTAGAGGAACTCTTGTGTATCCGTCCCGCTCCGTTTTGGTACCCACAGCCCGTGGCCAACGTCTTTTCGCGGCAGGATGCTCAGCAGCACCTCAGCGCCCGGCACTGCCAAGCTCTGCCCCAGGACCACCGGCAGCGCCGCGATTCCTCTCGCCTTTGATGCTGCGATAACTCGTCGCTGTCGGGAGGAGCTTTGGCTTCAGGTAATCGCACAAACCTCTCCTGAGTGGTCCAGCCCCCGACTTGTCAGCCCTCCTCCCTGCGGCTCGTGTCCTCTCTCTGTTGCTGCCTAGACCGGGACGGGTACGCGTTTAACTTCAGCATCAAGCAAGGAAAAGGCACCGGCATCCCCCACCAGCACGGACCTGGGAACTGCCGGCATCCCACTGACCCCCAGACACGGCAGCTTCTGCACCCACCGCGGCAGTCAGCCTGACAGAGGTCAGTGCATCATTCCTCCCCACTTTTCCAAAGCGTTCGGCCAGGTGGGGAAACGGGGTGGGGTCTTGCATCCCGAAAACAACAGTTTCCCCAGAAGGCAGGAATCCCACTCCCCACTACCTTACTCTCCCTCCCCACTCCCATCCCCCTAACTGTACCGTGGAGGGGCACCAGGGATGGTGGCCGGGTTTCACTTCTTTGGGAAGGGATGGTGTGACCCTCGGTGATCTGCCCTTGCTCCTGACAGGGCAGCATATGTGAGACCTCGGTGGTTGGATGCTCTGGAGGAGACAAGCTTGAGAAAAAGCAGAGATCTTGCCTTTTCCCCCCCCATTTCCAAGTCATCCCCAACATCAGTGAGCCTGGCCACACTGTCCAGAAGTCATGGAGAACTCCTCCTTCACTGACACCAATTCTTCCTGTACCGACTGTGCTGGGAGAGGGGATGGGGGTCTGAATACATCCACTCTACCACTGAGCCCTAGATTCTATATCACAGTGCCTATCATCTACTCCATCATCTGTGCCGTGGGACTGATAGGCAACACTGCTGTCATCTACGTAATCCTGAAAGCCCCAAAGATGAAAACTGTCACCAACATCTTCATCCTTAACCTGGCCATTGCTGATGAGCTCTTTACCTTGGTGCTACCCATCAACATTGCTGACTATCTGCTCCTGCAGTGGCCCTTTGGAGAGTTCATGTGCAAGCTAATAATCTCCATAGACCAGTATAACACTTTCTCTAGCATCTACTTCCTCACAGTCATGAGCATTGACCGCTACCTGGTTGTGGTGGCCACCACCAAATCCAGAAAGATGTCCTACCGTACCTACCGAGCAGCCAAGATTGTGAGTCTCTGCGTCTGGTCCTTTGTCACAGTCATCATCATGCCCTTCACTGTCTTTGCTAAAATACACAAGGAAAATGGGCGCTCCCAGTGTGTCTTTGTGTTCCCCCAACCTGAGAGCGTGTGGTGGAAAGGCAGTCGGATCTACACCCTTATTTTAGGCTTTGCCATTCCAGTGTCCACCATCTGCATCCTCTACACCACCATGCTGTGCAGACTGAGAAGTGTGCACCTTCATTGCAATGCAAAAGCCCTGGACAAAGCCAAAAAGAAGGTGACACTGATGGTGGTCATCATCCTGGCTGTGTGCCTCTTCTGCTGGACGCCCTATCATCTCAGCACAGTGGTGGCCCTCACCACAGACATCCCACAAACTCCACTCATCATTGGGATTTCCTACTTCATCACGACCTTGAGTTACGCCAACAGCTGCTTCAACCCTTTCCTGTATGCCTTTCTGGATGACAGCTTCCGGAGGAGCTTCTGCAAGCTGATGGATTGTAGAACCACCTCATAAAGTCAACACTGTCCTTTCCTGTGGCCCTCACCGTCAGCTGCTCTTTCTGGGTGACTCCATACCACAGAGTGCTTTCTTTCCAGCCTCCTTGTGATAGCCCACAAGGCTTAACTTTGTCTCACTACTCAAGACACCAGCTGGGGACAGATGAATCTTTCTCCATTTGTCTGCACTCACTTCCTCAGCGCTGCTCTCCATCCCTTGGTCTGTTTGTTCTTTGGTTTTGTTTGTAGTCCCTTCTCTCTAATGTTCTTTCTGTCATGGGTTTGAGGATCACAGAGCTACAGCAGTTCTCTTTTCGTTTTTTAAAAGTATCTCTTTCTGAACTCAAGCCACAGCACTGTTTGTTACTGGTGATTATACGTAAAGCCCAATAAAGGTGTTATTGAGTGTCTGGCTTCATGATTCTTCAGCTTCTTCCATGCTGCAGGACCTATCATCAGCTATCAACCCCACTTTACAAGTTTACTCCTAAACCTGATCCCCTAACACTACATCTAAGAGACTTAAACTCATCCAGGGACAGAGAGTAGGACAGAAGGACTCAACTTGGCTTCATGGACACAGTGTGGAAAACAGCATGAAAATAGCTTAACAGTGTTATTTGGTAGCTGTAGTTTGTAAAAATTGCTGGTTTGGGGTTTTTATTTGCACCCAAAATAGTTTTTTCTTTTTTTGTCATATAATAATTATGGACAGTCTCTTTCTTTCACAAACAGATTGTTTTTAGTTTCTGTCCTTGAAAGCAGAATTGGAAGGCATTGTGCCCTTGTGGCCAAGAAGGCAAATGGTGTCCTGAGGTGGATCAAAAGAGCTGTGGTTGGTAGACAGACAGAACTTCTCCTCCCCCTGTACTCTGCCCTGGTGAGACAACATCTGGAATATTGTGTCCAGTTCTGGGGCCCTCAGTTCAAAAAGGACACAGAACTGCTGGAGAAAGTCCAGCGCAGAGCCACAAAGGTGATGAAGGTAGTGGAACAACTCCCTGGTGATGAAAGGCTGAGTGAGGGAGCTGGGTCTCTTGAGCTTGGAGAAACAGAGACTGAGGAAATAATGGAAATAATTTTGTATAGACAGTTAATCCTTTCAATAAGCAAAACCAAAATGACCAACCATGTTTGATTAGTAACTTGTACTAGTGGTCTCAAGACTGGTGCTAGTTAGGGGTACTAGGAGGATACAACTAGGTTCATACCTGGTGCTTTGCTCTCTGGGAAGGAGATGCTCAAAGTTCTGGAACCCAGAAAGGGCTGAGCCTCTGATGCAGAATCAGCAAATGGGATGGCAAACAGGTAGTTCCACCAGCAGCCTTAAGCACAGAGCCCAGGAACTCCGTTATCTACTTGACTACAAGCTGGAGAAACTCAAAGTACTATCACACACTAGTAACAGGCAGCCCACACATAGAAACTGAGAAAAGCAGACAACCAAAACAAGTTAGTCCAGAGAAGGGAAATCAAGTTGGTGATCCGGAGTGCAATAACTCTGAGGAGTGGCTGTAGGAACCAGGAGGGTTAGCCGGGAGAAAATGAGGCTGAGGGAAGACCTTCTTTGCTCTTGACAACTTCCTAAAAGGAAGTCACAGCAATGTGGCACTTGGTCTCTTCTCCCAGGTACTAAGTGATGACAAGACGAAACAGCCTTAAGTTGTGCCAGGGGAGGTTTGGGTTGGGCATTAGCTCTGGTCACTGGAAACCAGATATTCCTTCTTTCAAGCCCATAAGTTCTCTACAAATTATTTTTAACTCACCCTGCATACTTTCCCAGCAACAGCACAACTTCCCGGCCGTTGCTGGGTTGATTATTCCAAACCTATAGCTGCCATTGACCACCACTCATCCCTGAGCTTTCTTCACAGAAACATAAGGGATTGGAAGGGACCTCAAAAGATCATCTAGTTCAATCCCCTTGCAACAGCAGGATCACCTAGACCAAGGTTCCCGCAGCAAACTGCTCTGACACCAAGTTTCTCACTCCACTCAGGCAGGGTGCTTTTTCTACTTATGGGTTTTTTACAGCACCTCTATCCCTGAAATTTGCCATAATTGAAGGGATTCAATGTTCCATGCTATTTTCACCTTCCAGGTGCACTGGGCGGCCATCACTTACCCCCATTAAGTTCTGTCAGCTCTACTTTAGTAGCTTTCAAGTATCTCTACAATTACTTTTTTCCACAGCACAAAGCTGCCCTGAAATCAGGAGCAGCACATCAGCAGGATACAGGCAGAGGTGAGTGGGAGTACACAGGAACAGAGGAGAATCATGCAGCATCAGGGTAAAGTTAACCCTTTAACTTTATTTGGGTCCAAGAAAGGAGATCCTGGGCTGTCTGTATTAACACTATAACAGAAAACCTCCCTGTCCTCTTCCTGGAAGTGTTCAAGGCCAGGTTGGATGGAGATCTGAGCAACCAGCTCTAGAGGAAGGAGAGGCTCTCACCACTCTCACGGTGAAGAACTCCCTCCTCACATCCACTCTAAATCTACCTGTCTCCAGCTTTGCTCCATTCCCCCTAGTCCTGTCGCTACCTGACATCCTAAAAAGCCCCTTGTTTGACCTCTTTCTGTTTCAGAGTAGTTCCTTTCTGGACAGTGGAGAAGATTTCATAATTGTGCTACTTCACCAACGTAAAGCATGACTGAAAGCAAAGGTAACTCAGTGCATTGGTGTCTTGAGTGACAAACCCACCAGTTTCCTTTTCTGCATCACAAAATGAAAACAACAAAGCTCTGCACAAGTTTTACGTAGCTGCCAGCTTTTCCCATCTTCTCCCGTACTCTTTTAAGAAGTGTGAATTAAAATCATGGACTACCACCTCTTTGCTAAAACTGTGTAAATCGAGGCTACACCAAGTGGTTCCAAAGACTTGCTACCTTCAAAACTTTAACACCACCAGAGGGAGATCAAAGACAACTTATTCAGCGAATGTGGCAAGTGCAACTCGAGTTTCTGTGGTCATTCCTAACACAGAACAAACATTTTCTGGGTAAGAAGGCTTCTCCTCTAAAGCATGATAATTTCGAGGATACTTGTAATTTCTATGATATTTTAAAAGCTTTAAGAAAGGAATACATCGTGTATGCATACACACACAGATGAAATCGTTTGGGTCAGAATTCTCTAAGATGTGATCCCAAAGCTGTTTGGTGCTTCTTTTGCTATGAGCATCCTCTTCAAATATACAGTACTCTAAAATATCAGGTGAGATGTCTGGATGCAGCTATGGAGCCATCTCCTAATACAAGAAGAAATCACCTCAAGTTGCCCCAGGGAAAGTTTAGGTTAGACATTAGGAAAATCTACTTGTTTGAAAGGGTCATCAGGCACCAGAACAGTTTGCCCAGGGAGGGGCTTATTTGCCATCCCACGATGTGATTAAAAGCCATTAGATCTGGAACGCAAAGACAGGGTTTAGTGTTGAAGGCTTTGGACAGATGGGTTAATGGTTGGACTCCTTGATCTTGAGAGTCTTTTCCAACCTAAATAATTCTGTAATTCTATTCCTGCACATTCCCACATCCAGACAATCAGCCCCATGGAAGGAATGGTCTGAGGGGCCATGGTCTGAGCTGTGCAGGAGTCATTGACACAAAGCAATGTGTCAGCAAGCAGAAGTCACATTTCCTCAAATCAGAGAAGCCCTGAGAAGCCCAGGCCATGTCTGGGAAAGGATTTTAGCATCTGTTGACCAAACTCCCCACTGTTTTCATTAGCTGGATTTCACACACACACACTCACCCCCCTACAGCCCCATGATTTCCTTTTTCCTCTCCCAGATTCCTATTATCCCTAGACTGTGTTTTGCAGTTTGGACACCTCCCCTCAGCTTTCAGCCATAGATGGCACTGGTTCTTCACGGTCCAGCCATCACTGCTACACACCAAGGCTAGAAACATGCTTTGAAGAGCTGATTTGTATGTGACATTATAGGATGCACTAAATCTAATACAAATTAGCCAGGGAAAACAAGGATTTCTGTTAACTACCCGTGTGCGTTTAAAAATTGGATATATGTCATTTTTAACAAGAATTGTTTCAACTGTTGAACAGATTCTGCTGAAATCATGGAAGTCATTTAGTTTAAATCAGGATTAAAACACCTTTTTACTGCCAAATTTAACTTCTCAGTTCAGACACCAGGCAGATCCATAAAGCAAGAGATTCTCAACCTGAACTCTCAGGTTCTTAAAGGAAAATGAGTCTTTTCTAGAAGGGAAATGTAAAGCACATTTTTTAATACACAAAGTAAAAAACCCCCCATGTTTCTAATAAGAAGCAACGAGTGCAGTATGTGTCTGGCACAGTTCTAGGGAGCTCTAAGCAGTGCGATGGATGTGGATACAGATAGCAAAATCTGAATATATGAGTAGCCAAGAACATCATCTCTAATAAATTATTGCAGCCTCAGACATCACTATACTCACAGAATCAGAGAACATGAGGGATGGGAAGGGACCTCGAAAGATCATCCAGTCCAATCTCCTCCGCCACGGCAGGATCACCTAGATCCAGTCGCACAGGAACATCTCGAGGCAGGTTTTCCCCTTAAATACTATAGTGCATAATTATGCTTCTTATAGGATGAAAGTCCTACAATATGGCTGTGTGGCAGCAGATCCCTCTTCTAGAGGGAGAAATACTCACCACCTGAGGAGTAAGCGCTCAGTAGCTGTAGCTCTGTGGTGCTTTACTCATGTCTGATCCTCTTCCCTCTGAGACTAAGGCAAAGCAACAGGAAAGTGGCACCACAGTGGAACTCTTGTTTAGTTTAAAATCTGCCTGGACGTGTTCCTGTGTGACTTGATCTAGGTGATCCTGCTGTGGCAGGGTCTAGACAATCTTTTGAAGTCCCTTACAATTCCTAACGTTCTGTGATTCCATGGTTCCTGTTATTTGTTGCTGGGACTGTGGCACCACCAAAATGCCAGCCAGTCCGGTTACTGAGGTGAACGATTACCACCCCCCCCAGAAAATGAAAAGCTGCACAAGACCATTTGCAATCTAAACAAAGTAGATGGTGCCTTGCTTTCCCAGAGACACTGACCTCCTGAAAGCCTGAGAGGACCATGAGGTCTACACTTCAGGGGTCTACATTTCACCTCTGCATTAAATTCACCTTGAAGCTGAATCTGAAAACTTGCACAAGAGCTTTCATACCTCAGTCCCAGAGTCTGTGTTTCAAAATGGATCTTAAGCTAGAGAAGTACCAAGGCTAATTTCTGGTTGGCATAGTGACATCGCAGCATTATACTATATAAAACTTTAATGTGCCTCGTGCCAGGTATCTATAGAGGCTATTGTCTTCACACTTGAAGGGCCTTACCACTTGAAATGTGTTCTGTGCAATGAGCAAGAACTACCCACGTATCAGCAAGAGCAACCAGCTTTTGCTTTCTGGACAGCAACATGCAGTGGGTCCTGGTGGACAGCAGGTTGACCATGAGCCAGCAATGTGCTCCTGTGGCCAACAGGGCCAACAACATCCTGGGGTGGCTGAGAAGAGGGGTGGTTAACAGATGGAGAGAGGTTCTTCTCCCCTTCTACTCTGCCCTGGTGAGACCACATCTGGAGTGTTGTGTGTGACTCAAGAAGGACTCCCCTGCTGGAGGGAGTCCAGAGGATGATGAAGGAGGTGGAGCATCTCCCTTACGAGGAGAGGCTGAGGGAGCTGGGTCTCTTTAGCTTAGAAAAGAGGAGAATGAGGGGTGACCTGATTAATGTTGATAAATATTTGAAGGGTGGGTGTCAGGAGGATAGAGCCAGGCTCTTCTTGATGTCATCTAGTGACAGGATGAGGGGCAATGGTTGTAAGCTGGAACATAGTAGGTTCCACATCAATATGAGAAGGAACTTCTTCCCATTGAGGATGATGGAGCACTGGAACAGGCTGCCCAAGGGAGGTTGTGGAGTCTCCTTTAGTGGAGACGTTTAAAACCCGCCTGGATGTGTTCCTGTGTGACTTGGTCCAGGTGATCCTGCTGTGGCAGGGGGATTGGACTAGACGATCTTTCAAGATCCCTTCCAATCTCTAATGATTCTTAATGATTCTGTGACTCTATGAAATGTGATTATTTCATCTTATGGAAGAAGGCACCCCATCATTATCTTTTGGGGATACCTTGACCAGTTTGCAAAACACCAGATCAAACCAATCTTCTAAGCAGTCGTGGAGGATTTAAAGGAAAATGTTCATAAGAGTACAGTAATCTTTCCCTAAGATGTTGGATTTCCAGAACAAATCCACTGTTTCAGAGTGAACAACTCTGGATCAGCTCAACGGTCCAACAACCGGTTTCCAACAGGTCTTATATTACTCAATATGGCAAAGCAGAACTGTTTCTAAGGCCATGTGTGGGTGATCTAGGTTCTTACCTGTCACATCTGGCAAAAATAGAAACCACTTCCAATTGTTTTATTATTCAGACCAAATAGGGATCTGCTGGGCTGGTCATTCTGCAAAACTCTGAGTAAAAGAGTTTAACCATGAATGAAATTATATCTGGTGTCTTTAGGATAAGTAGACAAAAGAAGTTCTAAAGCATCACAAGCATAGGAAAAGCAAAGCAAATGGAGAGACTGCAAAGCTTGATCATCTCCAAAATCTTGGATTAACCTGAATTTATTTCAGTGTGATGGCCTGAAGATTCAGAACAAAGATCACAGAGGAGAACAGAAGCTCCCTAGTAGGCTACAACAGGTGACCAGATGACTCTACCTGCTCCACGTTGAAAGGGCCCCATCCCACTCACTGGCTAGAGCTACCAGTGGAAGCAATGCTTTCCATCCATTTACCAGTTGATTATGAGGAGGTGGGTAAGGAAATCTCTACACAACGATGAATATTTATCCTAGCTTACCACAGCACTTGAAGATAAATCGAGCTGTATATGATGCCATTAGTCACCCAGTATGTGGCTTTATTATCAGCCTACATGCTACGTGGAATTCACTCTACATCTGCTACAGGTAAGTAATTCAGTTAAAGGTAGACCTTACATACTGCTACAGGAGAGTTCAGGTTCTGGTGCTGTTTCTCCAGTCCAGATGTTGTTCACTGAGGATGTTTGGGCTTTCCTTTCGTTGTGTCTTTCCCTAGTCTCAGCCCCATAACCGTATCTCATCGATCTCTCTTTACAAGCTCACAGATGCTCTGCAAAACACATTTCTTCTATGTTTGCAGGGTCTTCACCATGTCCTCAGACAGATTTAATTGTACGTTCCCTCCAACATTCTCATCTTCTGAACTGCCTCAGGTTTATGCTACCATTAAAGTGGGATCAAGGAAAGGAATGTGTTCTTTGTTGTAGTGTCAGCTGTTCCCTTCCTCCCTTGTCTGCTGTTAGGAGACTCCACTACCCGCACAGCGATGCCTCCCACTGATTCTGCCAGGAAAAATTGTCATTTATGATGTTCTGCAAAAGCTTTTAGGAATTGTCATCTACCTGCTAAGAAGTGCGTGTCAGGGAACATGAAGAGAAGCAAAGCAAGGCAGCAGAAATTCTTCAAGGAAGAACTGGAGAAAGAAAATGTGGCATAAATTAAATTAGGCATAAATCTGCCTAATAAAGAGCGAGAAGTCTTTCTACATATCCTAATAAAGCATAAGTCTGTGCTACCAACTCTCACCTTCACTGTCCTTAAAAATCACTACTAAACAATAAATGAAGCAAGTTATAATATTAGATGAGGAAATAATGGATTTCATCATAAGAATCCTATTAAAAAAACCCTGATAGTCAGAGAATCACAGAACATTAAGGATTGGAAGGGACCCCAAAAGATCATCTAGTCCCATCCCCCTGCCACAGCAGGATCACCTACATTCAGTCACACAGGAACATATCCAGGCAGGTTTTAAATACCTCTGAAGAAGCAGACTCTATAACCCCCCTGGGCAGCCCCTTCCAGGGCTCTTTAACCTTCACTGGGAGGAAGTTCCTTCTCATATAGATATGGAACCTCTTATGCTCCAGCTTACACCCATTGCCCTTTGTTCTGTCATTAGATGACATCGAGTAGAGCCCGACTTCATCCACCTGACACCCACCCTTCCCATATTTATCAGCATTAATGATGTCATCCCTCTGTTCACTCTTCTCCCAGCTAACAAAGCCCAGCTCCCTCAGCCTTTCCTCATCAGAGAGTTGTTCCACTCCATCATCTTCGTGGCTCTGCGCTGGACTCTCTCCAACAGTTCCATGTCCCTCTTGAACTGAGGGGCCCAGAACTGAACAAAATACATGGATTGCCTGTCGCACACAAAACACTGTAGCTACAATAAGCTAAATAGAAAACTGGAGATAAAAATGAAGTGTTTATATATTTGGAACACTGCTTGCAAAAATTAAAAGTAATTGCAGGTGCCTGAGGAATTCATGTGCTGTTTAATTCTAAAGCAATTGCAAAGTGCTAGAAGTACAACTGTAGGCTTTATAAGAGGCAAGCTTTTTATTTTCTTCTGAAGGGCTGAGGGAGTTGGGTCTCTCTAGCTTGGAGAAAAGGAGAATAAGGGGCAACCCTGTTAATGTTGAAAAATCTGTGAAGGGAGGGTGTCAGGAGGATGGAGCCAGGCTCTGTTCAATGGTATCTAATGACAGGACAAGGGGCAACAGGTATGAGCTGGAACACAGGAGGTTCCACATTAATATCAGAAAGAACCTCTTTGCAGTGAGGGTGACAGAGCACTGGAAGGGGCTGCCTAGGGGGTTATGGGGTCTCCTTCTCTGGAGATGTTTAAAACCCACCTAGACTTATTCCTTTGCAACTGGATCTGGGTGATCTTGCTGTGGTGAGGGAATTGGACTAGCTGATCTTTCGAGGTCTCTTCCAATCCCCAATGTTCTGTGATTCTGTGATATTGCTTCATCTGAGATAAATTACTGCTTTTTTCCAGAAGAAGTCAGTATATTTTCCCAAGTGAGGAGTTTTGCTATTTGTTTTGTTTTTCAAGGAAACACATTTCCAGGAAGTGTTTGTGTGGACTCTTTATGTTCAGCGAGAGGTACATGGCATGATTTAAAACAAATTAAAAAACCCTCAGAACTCCAAAATTCTGAAAAATCACTTTGGGTCACCAGTCAAGATCTAGATAGCTCATGAAAGCTTTTGGTTGAGAAAAGAATAGCCAAGAAATCACAAAACTTCATACGTAACAATAATATTTTAAACAAATTAAGTTAAAGAAAACTGCCTAGAGCACCTCGGTGCTATAAGGATTAAATCAGCCATATTCAGTACATTCCATCCTTTAAAATTAAAAGTAGCTTGAAAGAAAAAATAAAACCAGAACTTAGAAATCACAAGTGCGAACCTTGGCAACATTTATGTAGCAGCAGCTACTTCACACAGTGAGGATGACTGTGCTTTCCAACACTAAGTTTAAGGTAGAAGAAAGAAACAGTCTTGTCTTCAGACGAATGGGGGAACAACAGTTCAAAATTTGCCTTGAGAGGGGAATGAGTGTAAGCAAAAAGCAAGGAAAATACACAAAACTGTTGTACTTGGTTTTTACGGGTGTGAGGAAGCAGATGTGTCTTTGGGGTACTGCTTCCAGTCTGTTTCCCATCTGATGGCTTCTAATACAGAATCATAGAATCATTCAGGTTGGAAGAGACCCTTGGGATCAAGTCCAACCATCAACCCCACTCTAAAAGTTCACACCTAAACCAGACCTCCCAACACCACATCTAAGCATCTCACCCAGGGATGGGGATTCAACCGTCACCTTGGGCAACCCATTCCAGTGCCTGACCACTCTCTCCATGAAGAATTTTTTCCTGATGTCCAAACTAAACCTCCCCTGTTGGAGCTTGAAACCCTTTTCTGCTTCTGTTGCTAATGACCTGTGAGAGGAGACCAGCACCAACATCTCTACGATGTCTTTTCAGATAGTTGTAGAGAGCGATGAGGTCTCCTCTCAGCCTCCTCTTCCTCAAAGTAAACAGCCCCAACTCCCTCAATCTCTCCTCATAAGATTTATTCTCCAGGCCCTTCCCCAGCTTTGTTGCCCTCCTCTGCTCTCACTCCAGCACCTCAAGGTCTCCCATGTACTGAGGTGCCCTAAACTGGACCCAGTACTCAAGGTTCAGCCTCACCAGTGCTGAGTACAGAGGGACAATCACCCCCCTACTCCTGCTGGACACATACATAAAGTACCAGATAAAGCAGAGAGGGGCTGCAGTAGAGATAACACACACACTCTCCACCAAGCACTGAGTTTATCTACTAGAACATTAATGATTTCTTGGGGTACAAATGGATCTAACCAGAGCTTGTTATGGACCCAAGAGCTCTCTGGCTTTCACTGCACCTGACGATGTCTGAGCGGAGGATCCCGTTCGTAACAAATCTGAACTTATTAGGAAATTATTTTGACAAAATCTTTCCAACTGCCTCTAAGAAGAGCTTTTTAAAAGCATTTTTATTTTTTCTTGCTGTTTTCCTACATGGTAACAGAAATAAGAGAGCCACACAGATTGTCACACCTTACGGGTTCGATTGCTTGCCAATACATCATCACTAACAGAAGCGCGAGTGGCAGCACGAGTCTGAGCAGCAGGCTTGAAGCACTAACAGGTACAACAAAGACACATTGCAGGGACAGATTAATTTCTCTGTGGAACAAGACTGAGCACAGTATTTGTTCTACTTTGCAGGTGTCTCACAAGTGCAGAGACACGAGATCTTTCTCAGAAGTCAGGTGACAACCAAGGGCAACATATGTTTGGAAAAGATTTGCCTCCGCAAACTCCCTGCAGCACAGTTGCTTGTCAGGTTGTGCAGGTTATCACTCAAAACTGTTGTGATCCTCTGCAAGAAAATGGCTTTGTCTTAAAATACTCCTTTCACAGCAACAGCTTGTCATAGAATCAGCAATGTTGGAAAAGACCTTCAAGATCATCAAGTCCAAGCTACCACCTTACAACCTAACCTCTAACCCATCTCCTGAAACAACACGTCTACCCCATTTTTAACACCTCCAGGGACGGTGCCTCCACCACCTCCCTGGGCAGCCTGTTCCAAAGCCTCAGCACTCTGTGAAGAGGTTTTTCCTAAGATCCAATCTGAACCTGCCCTGGCACAACCTGACCCCATTTCCTGTTGTCACAGACTCACAGAATCATTAAGGATTGGAAGGGACCTCAAAAGACCATCTAGTCCATTCCCCCTGCCACAGCAGGGTCACTAGCACATAGAATTATAGAATGAATTGGGTTGGAAGAAACCTCCAAAGGTCATCTAGTCCAACCCCACTGCAGCAAGCAGGGACATCCTCAGCTAGATGAGATTGCACAGTGCCTTGTCAAGCTTCACCTTGAATATCTCAGAGCTCATTCAGGAAGAATAGAGGAAGGAGCAGCAGGACACTCTGGGACCTGGTGCCAGCAGAGTGGCATTGCTCTGAACATGAGTGACAATGAAAGAGGGTGAGAAGTCTTCATGCAGTGCAGACTAAAGGTAAAAGGGGAAAGTTAAGAGCCTAAGTTTCAGTCAACAGAGATGGTTACGATGGGGGAAACAAAAATGCATAATTTTTTAAGAGACTCCTCCTTCCAAACTCTAGGCAAGTTGTTATGGAAACCATCATCATGGCTGTAGACATGGGGAGGAATTACAGATTCTTCCACATGTACATAATTTACTTGCACCAGAAAAGGGAACATGACACAAAATTACAGGCATCCCCAGGGACGAAAGGACCCTCTGCAGAAGGGATCTCGGCTGATAATCAACCCTCTGAGCCAAGATCACCCTGAGGAAAATTTTGTCAGCAAATTCTATCCCTTTTCAGTTCAGTTAGTGCAAGATGCCCAAGAACAATTCTCATTTGTGCCAATTTCATGGAACTCGTGTCATCTGTCAGTAGAATAGTCACATTGTTCCTTTACTCTCACTTCTCATCTTGTTCTCACACGTCCACATGGTGCTTAGAAGCGATTCCTGTTTGTAAGCAAAAATGCTTGGGGATCTTTCCAACCCTGGCAGCTGTCTAAGACAACTGGATGTTGATGTCTCTGTCTCAGAACTTAACTGTCTCAAAGGAAAATGTCAATGTAGAAAAAGGAAACAAGATAGTAAGAAGAGTAACGTATGACAGCGGTTTTCATATAACAAGGTAGATGGTTAACTCCAGCTGTCCTATTTTCTCCCATGCCTTTAGGAGATCAGAATATGACTATTTGGTTTGATAAAGTTAGAGAAAATAATTGATAAAAATAGCATTGCATGAATAGAGACACAAAGCTGCGTGAGGAGACAAGAAAGATGAGGGATTTTACTACTTGTTCCTGGGGTTTATTTCATGTGTTTACAATTAACATAAATTGAACAGATGCTGAGCAACCACTTCTTCAGAAATCCTTTTGCAACTTAAATCTTTCTGAGGATGGAGCAAACTGGAAGATTCAAACCAGGCTACTCTAAATTTCTTCATGTTGCATTAAATGAATTCTAGACAGAAAAATTGAGAGAACCTGATCAGAGTCTCTCTTGTTCTCTTTTCTTTTCCTTTCCCTTCAAAATGATAATGCTGCCTTCTAATCAGATCACAGAATCACAGAGCATAAGGGTTTGGAAGGGACGTCCAAAGATCATCTAGTCCAGTCCTCCTGCCACAGCAGGATCATGTACACCAAGTCACACAGGAACATGTCCAGGCAGGTTTTAAACATCTCCAGACAAGGAGAACTCCACAACCCCCTTGAGGCAGCCCCTCCCAGCGCTCTGTCACCCTCACTGCAAGAAGTTCCTTCTCATATTGATGTGGAACCTCCTATGTTCCAGCTCACACCCATTACCCCTTGTGCCATCATTAGATGACACTGAGAAGAGCCTGGCTCCATCCTCCTGACACCCACTCTTCACATATTTATCAACATTAATGGTGTCACCCCTCGGTCTCCTTTTCTCCAAGCTCAGCCTTCAGGGTGACGTTCCACTCATCACCTTTGTGCCTCTGTGCTGGACACTTTTGAACTTGTCCTTCTTGAACTGAAAGAGGCAATGGGCACAAGCTCGAACATAGGAGGTTCCATATAAATATCAGAAGGAACTTGTTCACAGTGAGGGTGACAGAGCACTGGAACAGGCTGCCCAGGTGGGTTGTGGAGTCTCCTTCTCTGGAGACATTTAAAACCTGCCTGGACGTGTTCCTGTGTGACTTTAGGTGATCCTGCTGTGTCAGGTGGATTGGTCTAGATGATCTTTCGAGGTTCCTTCCAATCCCTAATGATTCTATGATGCTGTGAGGGGCTCAGAAGCAGATGAACTGGATTTTTCATAACTCATTTAGCTTTGTCTAAACGCTCTGTACCGTGTCGTTCTTTTTACCACTCTATCCCGCTCCATTGAAAAGAAGAAAAGAATTAGAGGGGGAATTGCATTTCATGACATAGATTTTGGAGCTCTACAGCCAAGCCAATCATTGCAAGTTTAGGACTGTGGGGAGAAATAAAAGAGAAGCCTTTATTTTATAAGCCCCAAACCACTAGACACTTATCTAGTCTGAAGTGCGTGAGTAATTTAAGCAAGCTCTTGGACTTAAGCCAATAGAGTCAAGTTAAATATGTGCACAGCCCGGTCACTGCACACAATCCATCACTGAACGTGACGTTTACATATGTGTGTGTGTCTTTTGCATTTTGAAAGACTAAAAAAACCTGTTTATAAACCAGGTATAAATCGTGACTAACATGTCCTTAAAGTCTCTTCAGCAGTACTGCAAAGTGTTGTGTGATTTGATTTGCAAAGGTCTTGGGAAAAGAAAGGCAGACCGATGCAATTTACATTCAGCTGGTTTTCAAATAGCTATTGTATGTAGGCAAGCTATGAGGAGGAAAGTAAACAAGTTCTACACAGGGTTCAAAATTATGAGACAACTAAGCTCCGTGGAATGTTTTCAATATTGTCCATTGCAGTGGCACTGAAAGACAGCTGCAAATTAAAGTGACATTTCAATAGGTGTTAATGCGTCTTCCCAAAAATCAGAGGAGTGCAGCATCTTGTCCTTTAAAAATAAAAGCAACATGAAGGACAAGGGGGGGAAAAGACAAACAAAAAGAAGAGATTCTTGACTCTCCAAGGAAAGTGTTTCAGTTTGACAGGAAAATTGAACTAACTGCATTAAAGGATGAGAGAGTTTGATGCTTCCAGACTCCAGTTTTTTGCAGGTTTAATTGTCAGATAATAAAATGAAGTTCACTTTTTGGGGTTTAGATCACATATTCCTAAGTATGGTTTATGAAAGTCAGGCAGAGCTAGAGATAAACAGAGATGCCTCAATACTATCACACCATTTAAAGAGAAGGAACCGACCATGTGTGTTTCTCATATGCCAATAATGTGATCCTCTGATCTTTCAGGTCCCTTCCAGTCCCTAATGTTCTGCGATAACTTTGCCCCAGTTGCTGATATAATCCATCACACTCTCATGAACGAGGCACTGCAAAGGTCTTTTTTCCAATCTTATTCACATCAGTCTTTGCATTAAACTTGATCAGACCATGAGTTAGATCTTTGTGTTCATTATATCTTACTCAAATGTAAATGCATGTTTATATGTGAACACGTGTCACTCAAAGACAAGTTTGTCCTTAAATACTCGTTTGCACAAGTCTTTTATGAAGAGGCTAGGCAGAAACAAATATATTATCAAACTGAAGTGATCTGTAGCAAAATGCTTGTCTCTACTATTGTTCACACATTCCCAAAGGTGATAAACCTTCCAGCCTTCAGGAAGGCTGCGTTTATTCACAGCAGACATGTGCTATGGTAACTAGGAATTGCCTTTTGCAGTTCCTCACGGGCTCTGCCCAGGGAGGTTGTGGAGTTCCCTTTTCTGGAGATGTTTAAAGCCCACCTAGATATGTTCCTGTGTGACTTGGTCTAGGTGATCCTGCTGTGGCAGGGGGATTGAACTAGATGATCTTTTGAGGTCTCTTCCAATCCTGAATGTTCTGTGATTCTGTGATCAGTTCAGTAGCAAGAAGAGGAACCTTCAAAACTGATCAAGTGACAGTCTTCCTCATAGACTACAGCTCAGATCAACCATCCTGATGTGAAGGGTTGGAAGGATTCCATACTTTTGAGTCCCACGTTCAAAATTTGTCTTTGCTAGCACTTCAAAGTCAGTTTTGCCCTAATGCCAAAGGAAACCTCATTTACCAAGCTGGAACGACTAAACATCACAGAACCAATTTATCAGAATTTTCAAACAGCTGGCAATTCTACTTGCAGATCTGTTTTCAAGCATGAAATAGCAATGAATAATGAAAATAATCACAGAACATTAGGGATTGGAAGGGACCTCCAAAGATCATTTCGTCCAATTCCCCTGCCGCAGCAGGATCGCCTATATCCAGTTGCACAGGAACATGTCCATGTGGGTTTTAAATATCTCCAGGAAGGGGTCTCCACAATCCCCCTGGGCAGCCTGTGATGAACTGCATAAGGCAATTCCTAGTCGTCATAGTGCTGGTCTACCATGAATAAATGCAGCCTTCTTGAAGGCTGGAGGGTTTATCACCTTTGGTAACCTGTGAACAACAGCAGACACAACCCCCCTGGGCAGCCTGTTCCCGTGCTCTGTCACCCTCACTGTGAAGTAGTTCCTTCTCATAGAATCATTAGGGATTGGAAGGGACCTCAAAAGATCATCTGGTCCAATCCCCCTGACACAGCAGGATCACCTAGACCAAGTCACACAGGAACACATCCAGGTGGGTCTTAAACATCTCCAGTGAAGGAGACTCCACAACCCCCCTGGGCAGCCTGTTCCAGTGCTCCGTTGCCCTCACTGGGAAGAAGTTCCTTCTCATATTGATGTGGGACCTTCTATGTGCCAGCTTACAAACATAATTATTCATTAGCGATGAATTAAACCTGTGAGCAGAGACAAAACCCTTCACAGGCCAAATTCTGCAGTTCTCTGGGCAAGCTTCCAGCTGAACTGGGAAATGTTGTGGAAGAGTGTGGGATTTGGTCAGAACCTGCAGGCAAGAGACTTGTTTGTGGAATGTTGTGGGCTGTGTTGAGACCTGTCAAGGTTTTATGGTACACTGTGAACTGAGTGTATGGTAATGGACAGCCTGGCTATTTTAGTCACAGAAAGTCTGTTGCTCATTCCCGTGTGCTTGGAAATGCAGAGAAGTTTCTTTAAAGCTGTCTGGCTCCGCAAGCCTGTTAGTAGTCACTGAGGCTTTTGAGTCTGAATTTTCCTCACCAGGTGACCCACAGAAACACTTAAGTACACTTATTTTGAATGTTCTATATATGCAGGGTTGGTGTCTTTGTTGTTGTTAGGGATGGTTTTCCAGAGGAATACAGCCGTTCACCACTTCTGGTGTAGGTTCTGTTTGTCATCTAGTCACAGGTCAGGGGGTGTAAGTGGAACATAGGACGTTCCCCATAAATACGAGGTCCCTTCTAACCCTGACTGATTCTATGACTTAGTCTAGGTGATCCTGCTGTGGCAGGGGGATTGGACTAGATGATCTTTCGAGGTCCCTTCCAATCCCTAATGTTCTGTGATTCTATCCTTTTTGTTATGAAACCATGCATCAAGTCTAGACTCTTTAAGAGAACAATAACAAGCTAAATCCCTGTATTTTACATCAGTATACTTAAAATACTGTGCAGCTAAGGGTTTGTGGTGATTAGAGACAAGCATTTATCCCTCTAAGACACCTGCTGCCCTTGAGATATTTCCTCAGTGAGTAGTTAAAGACCTGAATTCATGCAGTTTAAACAAGAAATGTGCAGCTGAAACAAACTGGATCAATCTGGGGATCAAAAGTTGCTCCTGAATGAAGCTTTACAGCTTGTTTTTAGGTTAAAGCAATGAGATATATCAGTGCAGTTCAGAAATACTTCAAAACATCTTAAATTTTTATCCAAATTGTTTCAAGTGGTTCTTTATTTTCACCAGGACATTTGTCAGCCAACTCCTTGCAAGGCAAAGAATTATTCCTTGTACTCAAAGCAGTGAAAGTACAAATAGGATCAGGTCTCGTGTTCTTTCTGCTTCCACATTCCTATTTTGTTTGGCAGTAATGCAGAAGTATATCCCAAATAAAGCAGAAGCCATCCAAAACCCCACGGAATGACTGGGACAGTAGTTTGGTAGTGAACCCAACATCTACCAGATGACAGAATCACTTTAGAACATTAGGGATTGGAAGGGACCTCAAAAGATCATCTAGTCCAATCCCCCCAGTACAGCAGGATCACCCAGACAAAGTCGCACAGGAACATGTCCAGGTGGGTTTTAAATGTCTCCAGAGAAGAAGACTCCACAGCTCTCCTGGGCAGCCTGTTCTAGTGCTCTGTCACCTTCACCACAAAGAAGTTCCTTCTCATACTGATGTGGAACCTCATGTGGTCCAGCTCACACTCATTGCTCCTTGTCCTACCATTAGATGACACTGAGCAGAGCCTGGCTCCATCCTCCTGACACCCACCCTTCACACATTTATAATCATTATGAGGTCACCCCTCAGTCTCCTCCAAGCTAAAGGGATCCCAGCTCCCTCAGCCTTTCCTCATAAGAGACATGTTCCACCCCCTTCATCATCTTTGTGGCTCTGATAAATTAACTTGCTTACAATTAAAATACTTTCTCTCTTCTGTCCATTATAAAACACAGTAATTATTAAGGCAGATTATAAACGATAACTCAATTGAAATAATTACAGTTAGAACTCACAGTTCATTGCAGACTAAACTCAGGTTTTGACAGAATTAATCTTGAATAACACTGCTAGCTTTTTCCCCTGGTTTAATGAAATAGTCATCTTTTGTGATGCTGCCTTTTGGCTACAGGCTGAAACACAGAAGGGTTTAGAAGACAAAAGCTTAATTATTTTAAGCTATTAAGCTGAGGGTAGCTCTCTCATTTAAAAAGAGCTTTCTTCTCAGAGGAAGATGCTGCTTTACCTGGCTGCAAGAGAAAGGGCACCGAGGGCAGCACACACAAGGCACAGCCACTCTGCTAGAGTCTATTAGTAAAACTAATGGAATCACCTCTCATTATTACTGAATAAGGCACTTCCACCAAAATGAAGCCCTTGGGTTATTTTCCTTGAGCCAGGCAGGCCAGTTCTGTGGTGGGACATTCTGTTCTCTGACTTCTGCCATCATTATTACTCCCTGGCAGAAATACAGCTGAATGTACTGCTGCCCTATCTCCTCACTGCAGCATTTTCTCTTCTCCATTGCTTGTTCACATGGAGAGTAAAGGAGAAACAAGGGAAAGGTAAGAAATAACAGTTTCTAATTGGAAGCCACTGACTCATCCATCCTGGCTGATGTTTCAGAGTCCCTCAGCATAAAGAGATGCACATAATAGTCATATAAAGTACATTAAAATTCCTTGCCCCTTCCACCTTGGCAACACAAGCTGCAAATAGCTCTTAAAGTGTAGTTCTGTTACCAGGAAGGAAAGGCATGACCAGCACATGAGGTAGCTTGCTGGCAGGCAGGATGGGCGGGTGATGGGCATCTTGACCCACAGCCAGCATTAAGGTCACTATGCAGAGTGGAGACCCCCCAAGATTTGGTGACAGACTTCATCTCAGTTCCTGTTATACTGATCCCAGTAAAGCACACAGATTGCACATATCATTTTTAGCTATTTAGTTGGGGGTATTGGTTTGAGATGAGCTTACTTCTTTCCAGTGAGGGTGACGGAGCCCTGGAACATGTTGCCCAGGGGAGTTGTGGAGTCTCATCCTCTGGAGACATTTAAAACCCGCTTGAACTTGCTCCTCTGTGACTTGGTCTAGGGGATCCTGCTGTGGCAGGAGGATTGGACTGGGTGATCTTTCAAGGTCCCTTCCAATCCCTTCTCAGTGTCATCTAATGATAGGATGAGGGACAATGAGTGTCAGCCGGAACATAGGCAATTCCACATGAATACGACAAGGAACATCTTCACAGTGAGGATGACAGAGCACTGGAAGGGGGTGCTCTGTGAGGTTATGGAGTCTCCTTCTCTGGACTTCCATGAATATGTTTAAAACCTGCCTGGATATGTTCCTGTGTGACTGGATCTAGGCGATCTTGCTGTGACTAGATGATCTTTGAGGTCCATTCCAATCCCTAATGATTCTATGATATAAAGTAGGAGTATCATCCACAGGTTTGAGATCACTGCAAGGTAAGTGCCTATGAATAATGGGTGCAAGGATCACCCTTGCAATGTCCAAGTGCCTTTTGGAGCTGCCCTGCAGACAACAGATGAGAAAAAGTCAGTTAACCTCAACTAGATTATAAATCAGATGTGGTAGCTCAGGGGTCTGTAGGGCTTTCTCCTAAGAATAAACCAGAAGAGTATTTAGTGACACTATTTAAATGTTCCTCTCCTAAAAAAAGAGTTGGTAAGTGTGTTCCAAGCCTTTTCCAGTGTTAGTTTTGTGGATTTGGTTGTAATTTTGGCTTGGTGAGGTGAACTGTTAAGCTACTGCATCTTGCTGAATAGCAAATCAAGAACGCAGCTTATTGAAGAAACGCTGGTAGTGTTTTTCTTGTAGCTCACAATATCAAGCCACTGCAACACCAGAATATCCCACAGAGAGCAGAGAATGGGTAAATATTCACTGAAATAGTATTTTATTATTTTATAGCACCAACATCTGCACCCTCATAAGAGCAGTGGCTCTCCTGCCTTTAGGTTTTGAACAATATTTTTTCAACACCTCTCGGTTCAGCCTCGCTACACGCTGATCAGAGAGGAAGCACGATGGGCAATTGCTAAGTCCCTCAGGTTCTCTTCCAGCCTTGAAAAAGGAACAGCAGGTAAAGAGGACTACAAGGTTTTAGCGCTGCTGAGAACACAGCGTTCTCAATGCAAGACTCAGAGCGGAGGGCGTGTTTTTGTGATGTTGTTCTTCAGAACGGTCTTTACAACAGATTTGCATAACACTGACAACACACTCAGGCACTTGTATGTTTTGAGGGAGTGCGATTGAAACCTAGAATGCTCCAAAGGCCAGGGGAGAGCCGGCAACAGCCTCTCCAGCACAGCACCGAGTTTGCCCTGGAGGCAGTTCTGTGGGGCCACTGCTTTAACAATATACTTCCCTCCAAAAGAAATCAGTGACGAGATTACTATTTCTTCTTGCAGCTCCACAGATTGTTTTCAACACCTCCCACAGAAAGTCAAAAACTAGGAGTAATTTAACAACAAAAGAAATGACACCAAACATACTACTGTCTCCATTTAGTTCCTACCACGGGCAAAACTACAGCAGTTGTTCTACCACGCAGTGACACACACCCCCCCCCCACGCAGAGAAGGGGCATTAGGAAAAGGAGAGAAGATCTACAAGCTGACATGAAAAACAGATTGGATGAAACAGCCAAACTGGTCCCAGTACCAATATAAAGTGTACAAAGTTATACTCAGCCCAGGCAGCGCATAGCAGTCACGAGAAACCAGAAAGCAGCTCTCAGGAGGATGGTGAGTGAGATCCTGCAGGGATGGAGACAATCAGGAGGAGCCCTCATCCTTGGCCAACTCCTCCTTTATACTGGTGTGGGATCCACCTGTGAACCAGCTCAGGACAGCTGCTCTGGCTAGCTCCAAACTGCTCACAGCTGCTCACCGTGGCTGGCCTGGGAGTCTGGACCACAGAAACTGGGACAACTGCAAACTGACATTAACACTCACATACAGCTGAAGGTCTTTAATGAAATGTTACTGCCTTCCCAATACTAAAGTAAAACAAAGAAATCAAAGACCAGCAGAAAGGACGTGAGCCTGTGTATTGAGTATTAGCCACATCAAGTGATTTGTCATGTTCCTGCTCATTTATCTTGGAAAAATTGCCTTTGGAAGCTAAATGAAATCTTGAGGGAATTCTACTATTAAAGAATCATCGAATCATAGAATCATTAGGGGTTGGAAGGGACCTCGAAAGATCATCTAGTCCAATCCCCCTGCCACAGCAGGATCACCCAGATCAAGTCATACAGTCAGTCTGGGTCAGAAGGGACCACAGGATCATCCAGTTCGAACCCCCCCAACATGGGCAGGGACACCCCACCCTTCATCAGGCTGGCCAGAGCCTCATCCAGCCCAGCCTTAAACACCTCCAAGGATGGGGCCTCCACCACCTCCCTGGGCAACCCATTCCAGGCTCTCACTACTCTCACAGTGAACAACTTCCTCCTCACATCCACTCTAAATCTACCCATCTTCAGCTTTGCTCCATTCCCCCTCGTCCTGTCACTACCTGACATCCTAAAAAGTCCCTCCCCAGCCATTTTGTAGGCCCCCTTCAGATACTGGAAGGCCACAATAAGGTCACCTTGGAGCCTCCTCTTCTCCAGACTCAACAGCCCCAATTCCCTCAGTCTGTTCTCATAGGAGAGGTGCTCCAGCCCTCTGATCGTCCTCATGGACCTCCTCTGCACTCGCTCCAGCACGTCCACATCCTTCTTGTAATAAGGGCTCCAGAACTGGATGCAGTACTCCAGGTGGGGTCTCACCAGAGTGGAGTAGAGAGGGAGAATCACCTCCCTCGACCTGCTGGCCACACTTCTCCTGATGCAGCCCAGGATCCAGTTTGCCTTCCAGGCCGCAGGTCCCACCATCTGAAGAAAGGTACAACACATGAATCTTACGAAACACTTCAGAATATTTACTCAGCAGGAGCGCAACTAGAAAAGATGAAAAAGAACAAATCTGTGCTTGAAAACTCACATTGCTTTGCAGGGTTATGACAAACATTAAACAGAAGCAAATAAATAGAGATAAAGTAACATATGAATTGAATTCATTTCAATTAAATTGAATTGATGCAAGAAGCCACCACACCCGAACCAACCATATTCATAACAAGATATGAAGAGACATGAGAAATCAGCACGTCAGCTGAACACCCTCAGGATCTCTGAGAATTCGATAGCCAAGAGACATGACAGATGGCCACATAGCAAACACATATCCTGGTTCTTATGTAGAACACAGCTTTTTCCAAATTCTCTCAAAATGTAGTGGCTTCATTTGCTGAATTAATTTACCTCCTAGAATTGGGAAGCTCATGGCAAAGGTGCAAGGAAATTTTGTCAATCTCAGAGCATTCAGAGACTTTAAAACAACAAGACCAAGAACATCAAAGAGTTTATATTTCTACTCTGCAGATGGAGAAGCTGAGGAACAGATGGATTGAAAAGGCTTCTGTGAGAAACTGCTCTTGAATTCAGTCAGTCACACGTACAGATTTGGTGGACGCAAGACTGCACAGCAGAGCTGGGGCTAGAAATGGGATCTAACAGCTCTCACAGCTCCAAACTTCACACTTCAGGTCAAACCTCTGTTCTCAAAATAAGAATCTGATTGCTTTTAAGAAACCATTCTCTGCTAATCGTTGCATGAGGTGTTATGGCCCAGAACAACACCCACCGATCTTATATTTCTGAAAACTAGTCATCTTCTGAACTGCCTTAGCTTTGGGACTGTGAGAGTGACCTAGTTTTGGAAACAGGAAAGCTAAAGGATTTCACTTTACTTAGAGTGGCTTCAGAGCTTCATATACCAAAAAGTGTCAGATTTTTATGGGTTGTTGGGAGATAACTGCAGAGTTTTCTGTGGCTTGGAGGTGCCTGACAGGGCTGTTGTCTTCAGGAGGACTTCCTCAGGCCTGGCACAGCGTTTCTCTGCTGCTCAAACCTGTTGCATGCCCCAGATTGGTTCCCCATACAGTGAACTCTGTGGGTGTGCCAAGAGCTAAGCAGAGGATGCCTAGACCTCCATAAGGAACATACTGAAGACATGACAATGCTGCAGTGCTGATCCTGAAAGCAGTGTGCTTTCTAAGCTGTTATTGTTGTTGTCACGCTTCTGCTGCACCTCCGAGGCATCACAGAGCTCCCAGGCTTGATGCATCTGGCAAACAACCTGCCAGATGGCTCTAGAAGGAAATCTGCTCTCTGCTCCAGCCGCTGACAGGTGCACAGGGCAACAGGCAAAGCTCCCCATGGAAAGCCGTGGGAAATACCTCTGAACGGTGGATGCTGTGAAGACGCAGTTCTCAATAACAGCTGTTTGACACTACAAACCCATTTGTACTGAGCCACGCCATTTGCTCATGCAGACACAGCACCAGATGTGGAAGAATGTCACAGAAGAAGCTCTCAGATCCTTAAAAATATTTCAATAAATCATTAAAATTTAACAAATCACTTATGCTACTCAGATCCTTTACATATTTCCAGGAAGTTTTTATTTACATTTGAAATAACCGAAGTCAAACGTTTCATCTTGCATTTTGCTGAGGATGTTTCTGTGAGAGAGTGTGTGGGGACTTTTTTTCCCTCTATGTTAGAAATTAGTGAGTGAGAATCGGCTCATTTGTGTTTAACCATGTAGAAGACCTGACCAACAGGGTGACTTCAACCACTGTTCTCAGACACTAGGTATAGCACAGGACAGCACACTCCACTGGCTACTACAGCCAGCTAGAAGAGTAATTTAGATTAGAAAAGTAATATTTAGATGCATACGGCTAGGGAATGTGAACTAAAGTCTGTGATTCATAATAGAAAGACATCTGATTGTTACATTTCTAATAATCTATAATCATAGAATAACAGAACATCAGGGATTGGAAGGGACCTCAAAAGATCATCTAGTCCAATCCCCTGACACAGCAGGACCACTTAGACCAAATTGCACAGGAACATGTCCAGGCAGGTTTTAAACTTCTCCAGAGGAGGAGACTCCACAACCCCCTTGGGCAGCTCATTCCAGTGCTCTGTCATCCTCACAGTGAAGAAGCTTCTTCTCATATTGATGTGGAACCTCCTATGTTCCAGCTCACACCCATTGCCCCTTGTCCTATCATTAGATGGCACTGAGAAAAGCCTGGCTCCATCCTCCTGACACCCACCCTTCACACATTTATAAACATTAATGAGGTCACCCCTCAGCCTCCTCCAAGCTCAAGAGACCCAGCTCCCTCAGCTTTTCCTCATCAGAGAGATGTTCTACCCTCCTCATCATCTCCACAACTCTGCACTGGATTCTCTCCAGCAGCTCTGTGTCCTTCTTCAACTGAGGGACCCAGAACTGGACACAATATTCCAGATGTCGTCTCACCAGGGCAGATTAAAGGGGGAGGAGAACCTCTTTCAATCTGCTAGTCACCCTTCCTTCTGACAATAATGTCATAGTTCAGAAAAACAAGCAGCAGTGAGAAAAATCTTTTTCCATAAACAGTTTTGATCTCAAACAACCGGCACTACTCAAAAAGCTCTTTGCACAGCTATTCAGTGAAAACCAGCTCCCTTTACATCATTATGGATGGGGTGTAACAAGAAGTAACTCGTCTGAAAGATATTTCCAGAATAAGTGGTCTGGAAGCACCACAACTGATCTTAATCAGGGTCATGTTTATGCAGAAGGCATTTTGGAGTTGTGAGCCTGTGTGCCTGGAGCTGGGGCAAGATAATAGTGGATTTCTGAGTGCACTCAGCTCAGTTCAAGGTAAAACAAGAAACAGCATTAAAAATGAACATACAGAAAGGAAAAATGAATCTACAGAAAGGAAAAATGAAGGCAACTCTGATGAGAAGCAATAGATGGAAGTCTACAAGACTAACAGCTACATGCTGATTCTCCTACAAGTGGTTGCATCTACAAAGGAGGTCAGGGATCATGGAGAATGCTTCATAGCCTTCATAACAAGATGCAATAAAGCATGCAGATCATATTCCTGACCAGGCTAATTTTATTCACACTAGGGAAAACAGTGAAAGGGGAGCAGCTGTGGTTTGCAAACATTACGGTAGTTACCAGGGATAACAAAGCGTTCCCAGACGTCTACGAGCACATATCCATTACACTTCATAACTTCTACAGGGATGGTGGCTGAACTTCCACAGTCAGCTTTAAGAGAGTGACAGACTACATATTGTTACTCAGGAAATTTAATGTTGATCAGATAAATTAGCTACAATTTTTAATACAGTAATTAAACAGGATTAAATCTGAGAGTGGAGAGTTTCTTGAAAACTAAAATGACATCAATCTCTGTGATATAACTAATTTTGGTAGTGAATTAAGCAAAACCAAATTAAATCTGTGTAGTTCTAAGGGGGAAAAAAACCCCGTTGATGTTCTCTGTAATCTAAGCAATGAATTTTAAAGGGTGGGTGTGAGGAAGATGGAGCAAGCTTCTGCTCAGTGTCATCTGATGATAGGACAAGGGAAAATGAGTGTCAGCTGGAGCACAGGAGGTTGCACATCAATATGAGAAGGACCTTCTTCACAGTGAGGGTGACAGAGCCCTGGAAGGGGCTGCCCGGGGTGGGGTGGAGTCTCCTTCTCTGGAGACATTTAAAACCCATGTGGACATGTTCCGGTGTGACTTGATCTAGGTGATCCTGCTGTGGCAGGGGGATTGGACTAGATGATCTTTCAAGGTCCCTTCCAAGCCCTAATGTTTTGTGATTTTAAAAGTTAACTCTGTTAGTGTCATCTTCTAGTTTACTTTCTGAGCATAACCTAGCTATGCTCAGAACTAGCTTAGAAAGGCTATTAATAACCTATGGAAGACATCAAGTCAAATGCAGTATTCTTTATGCAAGGCAAACTTCCAGGAACTTCATAAATTCTAAGAAAATCATAAAGAACTTCCAGTTTACAATCTTCTTTCTCCACAAGTTAACAAAATTAACAAGTACTGGATCTAGGTGATCCTACTGTGGCAGGGCAATTGGACTAGATGGTCTTTTGAGGTCCCTTCCCTAATATTGTGTGATACTCTTCAAACTAACAAATAAAAGAAATATTATTAACTGATAAAGTAATTTAGTGATTTGAAACAGAAGTTTCAGGCTTATGAAAACAAAGTCCTGGCAAATATGCATTTATATAGTAGTGGTTAAAATTAGGTGGCGCACAGTCGTTCCTCTATTAGTAGTTATTTTATCCCAGTCCATCCTAGTGTAAATTTGCACTACAGAATTATTCTGGGAGAACAATGACTCTGGTATCAGTTGTTTATTTTTTTGCTTGTATTCCTTTGGAAAAACCAACAGATTAACTTAGTTCCCTAGAGAAATTTTCCTTTGGTTTATTTTTTCTTTTCATAAGGGGACTTTAGTTGACCTATTTAATACATAAAGCTATCCAATTCTTTAGGGAAGATTGACTTTTGTTTCTCTTGCATTAGAGTACAACTGAAATCACAGAATAACAGAACTTTGGAGATTGGAAGGGACCTCAAAAGATCATCTAGTCCAATCCCCCCACCACAGCAGGATCACCTAGATCCAGTCACACAGGAACATATCCAGGTGGGTTTTAAACTTCTCCAGAGAAGGCGACTCCACAACCCCAATGGGCAGCCTGTTCCAGTGCTCTGCCACCCTCACTGGGAAGAAGTTCCTTTTCATATTGATGTGGAACCTCCTATGTTCCAGCTGACACCCTTTGCCCCTTGTCCTATCATTAGATGACACTGAGCAGAGCCTGGCTCCATCCTCCTGATACCCACTCTTCACATATTTATAGACATAAATGTCAGTGAAACTCTCGGCACTTGCAAGTTTTCAGAATTCTCTGAGACTTGGATATACCTCATCTTTAAAATAAGGCAAGACCTCCTCATTTTGCCTCATCTTTCCTCGTGAGAGATCTCATTATAAAAAACATGTTGCTAAGCTAGGAAATTTATCACTATTTTGTTTCCCTCATGTTCTTTTCTTCTAAGAACTCATTTTCACACATAAATGTGTGTTTTCTCAGCCACGCTTTCTTTGTAACAATAAAAAGGAACCACATAATTTAAAGCTAAATGTTTTATTTCACCACAGTGCCAGCTGTTCTTACATATATAATTGAAAATTGCCTAGGCAACCTGCAGAGCTACTCCAGACACGAGAAGTCCTCCAGTGATCCGTGGCTCTGACAGCTTGCTCTTAATCATATTACTTAGGATTACTTCATCTGTTCTCTGGAGGAGGCAGCTCTGCCCTGCATCTTCAGCCTGTGTACACAACCCAGCCTAGGCCAGCACTAGCCTTATGAACTATGTCCTGATATTGCTTTAGCAGACAATGGAGGAAGATATGTTCCTCCTGAGATGGGTGGCTGTGGCTTTGCCTCTCTTGCCTCTCAAAGAAATCTGAGCCAGCCAGTCCAAACAGACTGAAATTACTCTTTGTTAGTATGTCCTGGTCTCCACTGGAGCAAATTATGATGATCCCATCAAGTAGCATCCAAATGCTACTTGGATGAGTTCACTGTCAGAGTTCTAAATTATGTGATAGCAAAAGAAAGAGTGAAAAAATCTACCTCAACAAAAGCAAAAAGATAAGCCTGGAGCATCTGATAAGTAGAAAAACAACACCCAAACATGTAGTGTGGCTGTAGTCTCCTCTCCAAGTAAACTCTAGCTCTTAGTGGCTATGTTTGCATTTTGAATTTACATTATCAAATTATCAAATCACAGAATCATAGAGCATTAGGGATTGGAAGGGATCTCGAAAGATCATCTAGTCCGATCCCCCTGCCAGAGCAGGACCACCTAGACCAAGTCACACAGGAACATGTCCAGGTGGGTTTTAGATGTTCCCAGAGAAAGAGACTCCACAACGCTCCTGGGCAAATCCATTACCTACAGTCAAGATAAATCCCATGTTAATTGGAATTGCAAACTATTCTCCTGAATTACAGCAATCCAAGTTGAACTACCCTATGAAACAGAGACTAAAATTCAGCTATTCCTATGAGATAATAAATTCATTTAGCTTCTGTATTGTATTGGTGAAAAAAAATTAATCAGTAAAGTTCTCCAACCCTGGACAGATAGTTTGGAGCCCAAATTAGGTTGTCAATGTTCTTACAATTTGAGGGTTGTTTTTTAGTCCAGGACTTTTAAATAACAAACTAAAAATTCCTAAGAATTAAAATGACATTTTCATCTTCCAAAAAAAAAGCAATAAACAATTTCACAAGCAGAGTCAGCGATCAGCTCTACTTCCCTAAAATGAAAAAAGTCCCTGGGGATGGGACTTTTATTGTCTCCTAGATACTGTTATTTTTCACTTAATCCTATTGTGCTTTCATATTCTACTCCCTTTGCCAGTCATTGTTTTATAATCCTTGTTTCACCATTGCTTCACCATCTTGACATGCAGAGAATCCTAGAATCACTCTGGTTGGAAAAGACCCTTGGGATCATCGAGTCCAACCATCAACCCTACTCTACAAGTTCACCCCTAAACAATATCCCTCAACACCTCATCCAAACACATCCACGGATGGCAACTCACCCACCCACCTGGGAAGCCCATTCCACTGCCTGAGAACAGCATTGCTCCCCAGCCAGGCACATTCTGTAAGGCAAGTAAACAGTTAACATGAGAAGCAGAGGTGCTTCTGTAGTAGATAACTGGAAATTGCTCATTAGATTTGTGACAACTGTATCGTGATTTACGAGTGCATATCCCATTTTTAAAAAGCACTAATCACTGTATTCCCCTGTCAAACTTCAGCAGAGTCTACAGAGCACACAGATATTTATTTTTTAATGAAAATAAAGAGTTCAGCTGCAAAGACAGGTGCTTCTATCATGCTCAATTCTCTAGAATGTGTCCAAACCACACAGGATGACCATGAGCCAGCAATGTGTCCTTGTGGCCAAGAAGAACAACCGCATCCTGGGGTGGATCGGAAGGCAGGTGGTTAGCAGAGGAAGAGAGGTTCTTCTCCCTCAACTCTGCCCTGATGAGACCACATCTGGAATACTGTGTCCAGTTCTGGGCCACTCAGTTCAAGAAGGACACAGAACTGCTGGAGAGAGTCCAGTGCAGAGACACACAGATGATGAAGGGAGTGGAACAACTCCCTGGTGAGGAAAGGCTGAGAGAGCTGGGTCTTTTTAGCCTGGAGAAACAGAAACCGAGGGGTGACCCCATTAATGTTGATAAATATGCAAAGGGTGGGTGTCAGGAGGATGGAGCCAGGCTCTGCTCAGTGTCATCTAGTGATAGGACAAGGGGCAATGGGTGTAAGTTGGAACAGAGGAGGTTTCACATAAATATGAGAAGGAACTTCTTCCCAGTGAGGGTGACAGAGCACTGGAACAGGCTGCCCAGGGAGGTAGTGGAGTCTCCTTCACTGGAGCTGTTTAAAACCCACCTGGATATGTTCCTGTGTGACTGGATGTAGGTGATCCTGCTGTGGCAGGGGGATTGGACTAGATAATCTTTCAAGGTTCCTTCCAATGCCTAATGTTCTGTAATTCTGTGATAACTTTATCCCTTTAGCATCTCAATGTAGGTTGAAGAATGCAAGATTTGATTTCAAGACCTCAGACTTAAGGAATGATTTGCTAGCAGTAACCTAGACCAATGCAGCGTCTCTCCTCCAACCCAGGACAGAATGTTTCACTAATAACTGTGAACATTATTTCATGGCTACCTTTTGAGTCTTTTCTCAAAATTCTCATATACCACATGCAAAATAAACCAAGAGTGTGAGATGATATGAAACTAAGGAGTGAAGATTCACAGCAAGCCTGATGAAGAATTCAGGGTCACCCAAAATACATCTGTGATTGTCTCCGTGCTTGAAAAGTCAAAGGCTGCACACATGGCCCATCTGAACTGTCATGTGCACCTACAACACGTGGCAGAAACATTTCCAGAAGGAGCTGAAAGAAGACTGTATAAAACGATGCCAGTTTGAAGCTCTGTAAAAAAAAAAGCAGCATGGAAAATCAAATACCTCATCAGCATTTGGGAGAATAAACACCAGAAGGAGCCCTCAGGGAGAAGTGTCTCTTACTGTGTTTTAAACAAATATCAAGGTAGTTAACTTGCATGATAAACACAGTCATTCGATTTCAGTAATTGCTTAAAAGGAATAAAATTACATTTACTTCAGAGTTCCTGTCTCATTTTCACGTACCGTTTCAGTTCCCAGTATGACCTACAGAAGACAACTCCCTACGCAGGGAATTCATGCTCCATAAGCTTTCTGAGCAGAACTAAGGTTATGCAAACACACCATGCACCAGTTTTTATGCCATCATGTGCTGCATAGAACCACAGAACATTAGGGATGGGAAGGGACCTCAAAAGATCATCTAGCCCATTCCCCCTGCCAGAGCAGGATCACCTAGATCAAGTCGCCCATGTCCTGACACCTTATTGCTAATAAGGTCACTTGAACACTCAGATTTTAAATCATCAGGTCTGTTTTTTTATGGAACCCACTTACCCCACCACTGCAGTACCTAAGACATGCAGGATTACCATGTGTAGGAAGAAGCTTTTTCACGTGTCAGTCTCCACATGTCTCCCATATTATGTCCTGGTTTGCACTCCCAGCCTGTTCCCTCTGCAGCCACACAGTCCAGGTAGTGGGCTCGTGGTCCAACCTGCTTATCACAGCCAGTCCTGGAGCAAGACACCTTCTTCAGCCAATGAGAGGCAGCACAATTACAGCTGTGAAATTACTTAAATCCTGCAGACCATCTTTGTAAAGGTATCTGAAAGTGCAGATATGCTTCCAGTGTTATATTCAAAACCCTCGGGCACCGTGGTCCTTGAGGGAGTTAGTTGCCTTAGCATTTCCAAATTGATCATGTTTCAAAGTACCTTGCAAATTTCTTTGATCTTCCAACAAGCACTTCAGTGCCTGGGAGCAAGCTCCAGTTTGCCAAATACGGGCTCAGGATACCTGCAGGATCATTCTTCCACTCCTGGAACTGCTAATTGAAGCTTTATAAGGGACAAAGCATTACCAGCTGGTTGCTTTTAGTAACTGCCAGAATATACAGTAGCTTCTGTTAAAAGGGAATTTGGAATTCACAGCCGGTTTCCACCAATGCAGATCTCCCATGGAGATTATTTAGCTTCACTTGTTGAAAGCAAATTAAAAATACAGTAGAAACAGATCTAGCATCTGCACACTCATCAATGCCCAACGTGCACAGGATACCCTGAGATGCAAAGTCTGTTGCTGTTGAGCCTCAGATCAAAGCACAGCCCGCGTGAACTCTTGCTAACAAAGCAGAGACTGATGAAATAAAGAACTAAAGGAAAACTCTTCCCAGCTGAAAGCAGCTGCCCAGGCTGCCTGAAAAATGAGAATTCAATTTGTAGCAGCAAACCTGAGACCACTTGAAACATACGGCGAGAGAGAGAAAAATCCTCAGAGAGACCTGGCAAACCTGCAGCTGATCCCGCCTTGTGCTTCTCCTGGAGCAGAGCTCTACCCCACTTCCTTGCAGTGCAGTGTCACTGCCTCTCTCCTGCTCTGTGCCAGATACAGCATCAGGTATCTGGGTCTACCATGGCAGGCCTGGCACTGCCTGGGTAAGGAGCCCAGTTCAAATGCAGAGCCTGCCTGAAGCCCCTCATGCAGGTCATCTCTCCCATGACATGAGCCTTCCTGGGTCTCACATCTACAGAGCCTGTCTGAAGCCCCTCATGCAGATCATCTCTCCCATGACATGAGCCTTCCTGGGTCTCACATCTCTCCAGAGAGGATATCTGCACAACTGGAGTGTGAGTGCCAAAACACTTCATTTAGTCCAAGGATGAAGTCACTCTTCAAGCCATGGGAGATCCACTTTGCAGTCCCTCAATACCCCTTTTCAGCCACGCTAGACTTCTTCTGCACCCCCAGTGAGCAAGAGCATCTGAGATGGAGCCCTCCTGGAGGCTGTTGTATTTGTTTTCACTAAAAGTTACACCCTTCCTTAAGAAACCTTCCCTGGAAAAGTTTTACCAATGCAAATAGATTTTCAGAGGATTTCAGCTTTGACAAGGCCAAACTTCTCAGTGACAAGTGCAGGTCTCACAGCTGCATGCTAATGCACCAGCATATGCTGATGACTGGGATGCGCTGAGCTTAGTTCACCGTTTACAGAAGTGAAAACCTAGGCAGGAGCTCTTTCTGTCAGCTGTCATAATTAGCAGTGAACTAGTGCTCGCTGAAGAAAGTTTTCTGGCAAGTTGTCAACCAGAAAATTTGAAATCAGAAAGAGAACATTCACCAGCCTCAAAAAACAAGTGTAGCGTTTCAGCATTCTTAATGCAAGGCTTCGTTTCACTGCCTAGAGCTGATCTGTGCTGAGTAGAAACAAACAGAAATGAGTATCTGTTGAGAGAGAAGGAAGGGGACAGATGAGCTGGCAGCTGAGCCCTGGGGAAAGCACTCGAGACTGGCTGCCAAGTGGATTTAACGCCATTCAGCAGAACCCTTTGGACCCAGCCATCCAACCAGTCACCAACCCAGTAAAGCTTCTGTGCATCCAACCACGGGCAGCCAGCTCCTGTAGGAGAATGCTGTGGGAAACCATCTCACAGGCCTTGCTAAAGTCAAAGTACACAGCAGCCACAGCTCTTCCCTCGTCCAATAAGCAGGTCACCCTGTCACAGTAGGAGACCACATTAATCAAACAGGACCTGCCCTTCATGAATCTCTGCTGCCTGGGCCTGATGCCCTGGTTGTCCTGCATGTACCACATAACAGCGCTCAGGATGATCAGCTTCCCTGGTACTGAAGTCAGACTCACAGGACAGCAATGGTTTCAGCCTTAGGATTTGGCTTCCTCCCCTCTTGAGATGCTCTCATCAAATTTGGTATCAAGTAGTGCTGAGCAACACACCCTGCTCTTGGCACATGGTACAAATACAGCAGCAAGGAGAAAACTGTTTATTTTCCCAGTTACATTAGAATCAGTTGCAAAAGTAATTTGAGACAAATATATTTATTGTTTCTGAAGACGTGGATAAAACTTCCCCATGTCACATGTACAAAGAACTGTTGCAGATACTGGGGGACACCATAACACGGTTTCACCTCCTATCTTTCACAGCTGTATCATGTCACACATAACAGCATTTGTATTATGGTCACAAAGGCTTTCAAAGGTTCTATTTAAAAGAAAACATAGCACAGAATATAAATATGAAGAAAATATCATTAGCTGCTAAGATTAGCTGGCTGGTCAGACACTGATGTGTTTGTTTATCCACCAGAAACTACATTATGAAATTTTCCATCTTTTCCTTTTATTTAACTTCCTAGACCAGCACTTCTTTCTGTCTGGCAGACAGAGCATGCCCTGGCACATACACCACAGTACATCATCAGCTATTGCTTTCCTCAGCAATAGCTCTCATCTTAGATTCCATTTTAAACTTGTAGCTTCTCAGATCTACGGAAAAGCTGCTTCTTACGTTGAGTTTCCCCTTCCACCAGACACTGTAGTTCAGCCTATAATTCCTAGGTATCCTCCACAGAGCAATATCTACCAAAACGTTCTGGCATGCTGAGCAGCATCTCAAAACAAAGCTGAACATCCTCTTCCCTTGTCTAAAAGTCTGTTATCTGTGGTAAAGACATGAAATTTGTGTTAATGTTAATCTAACATCCGAAACAGTGGTTGAAAACTTGAAGGTTTTCATCCTGCTAACTTTCTGATTCAACTCTATAGTTCTTTTGGACTATGGCTGAACCATGGCCTTTAATTTAATCACAGAATCACAGAACATTAGGGGTTGGAAGTGACCTCAAAAGATGATTGAAAGATCATCTAGTCCAATCCCCCTGCCACAGCAGCATCACCTAGATCAACGCACACAGGACCTACCCTGTTGAAGCTTGAAACCACAAAGCATCACATCTATATGGTCTTTAAATAACTCCAGGGATGGTGACTCCACCGATATCCTGGGCAACTTATTCCAATGTCTGATAACCCATTCAGAGAAGAAATTCTTCCTGATACCCAGTCTGAACATCCTCAGCACGACTTGTGGCCATGTCCTCTAGTCCTCAGCACTATAGGCGGGATGTTCTGCTTTTGCATTACACTCTGGCTACGGTTAGCCCATACCCAGGGCTACACTCCAGCAGCTGCTCTATCACTCAGTGACCATCCAGCAGAAACAGGGGATCAGGAAAAGTAGAGGAGACCCACAAGTTGAAGTAAAAAACAACCTGAATGAAACAGCCAAACTGATCCTAATGCCAACACAAAGCTTTCTCAGCCCCAAAAAAGCAGTCCCTGGGAGCAGCGTGGTGAGAGAGACCCTCTGGGGATTGGGAGAAGCAGAAAGACAAGGAAGCTGAGAATCAGGAAAAGCCCTTGTCCTCAGTCAACTTCACCTTTATACTGGTGTGGGATCCACCTGTGATCCAGCTTGGGGAAGCTGTCCTGGCTGACTCCAAACTGCTCATGGAGAGACCAGGACACGTCAATTGTATTTCCTGTCCATTTCTAGGCTGTCTTTGTCAGGAAATTAGGTATGCATGTTGCTGCTCAGCGCTTAATCGCTTTCATTGGGTTAAAAGGAAATGAGGACTCTCATTAAATTTAAAAAATAATGTGGCAAAAAATAAAAAAAACCCTTAGATTTTTAAAAATTAAAAAATAATTTTAAATAATATTATTATTCTCTTGGTCAATCAGAATCAATGAACCACAGGACTCTGGCTGAAGGCAGAAAGGAACAACATGTGTCCACCATGGTCTTTAGAGGGCAATGTCAAAAAGAGTCTGTAGTTTCCTTACTTGAACATTATCACACTGCATTAACACTACATTTAGCACTAAGGGAAATGAAGGAGATTTGACACACACGGGTTTCTCGGATTTTTCTTCCAAAGCTTCAAAAAACAAAGAAAACCAAACTCAGTTTGGAATTTGCAGCTGGAATTCCAATACATAAACAAGTGTAAACTGGGTTCATCCCCCAGGAGTAGAGATACACGAATAAGCTTTCTAGTTATATTTTACACCTGGTTGTTCTTTTGCAATCCACCTGTTAAAGCACTCAACAACAACTAGAAGGGCTGCTGGGAGGTGGCTGTAGAGTATTTCAATGTCAAGGCTAGTTAGAGTGGACAGAGGTGAGATAGAAACAGTGCTTCACTCCTCAGGCAACCTGTTACCTCTACTCCAAAACAGTCTGGGATTTCAGAGAAGATACCTGATCTGCAGACTTCAGTAACTTCTTGGTAAAGCTCTTTTGCTCTGCTCTCTGACCCATGGTACCTTTTCCATACAAAAGAAAATAAGCAGGGAACACAGCAGGTGATGCCCTAACATGCACAGTAACTGGCCATTAATCCCACAAGCACGTCAAATACCTGTGCCACGTGTTGGCAGTACGGACTTTTTGGAACCTTAGGAAAGGCAGAGGCGTGAGGCTGGCTGCAGGAAGTACAGCTGCCTGCACGTGTCTACCCCACATTGCCTCTCTCCAGAATAAGTGAGACAGCACAGCCTGTCCACGCTGCCCCATCCCCTATCCAGCACTACAAAGGCTGAGCTAGACAAGAGCAAAGGCAGGTTGCTCTGATCTAGAGCTATACAGGACGTGAGGTGCTTCACAAGGCTTAAAGACAGACTTCCAAAGTCACCATGTGCGCTCCTGTTTGCCTGTCAGTCGTTCCCACCTGGGAACTGCTGAACAAACAATGGGTGTTTAATCACCTGGAAGCAGATGTTGTGAGCAAAACTAACATTATTTTTTATGGTGCTTTTTGAGCTACAAAATAACCCCCTTGGCCAAGTTTGCTTTGTTGTTCAATAAAATTGGGTAGACTGCCTCATCTGACAAGAAAACCTCCAAGACTCCTTTCTGCTGCATCTGGTTTAATTCAGCTGTTAATGTTCCATGAAAGAAATAAATCTTTAGAACATATTCTTAGATCCGTTTTCAGGTCTAGTAGTTCCACAGTGCACAAAAAATGCTAAGATCTCATCTTTTCCTCCCAGCTGCACACGAGGAAAGCAAACCAAGCAATTAATTCACTGCTTCCCCAGGCAGGCAGGCGTTCAGCCATCCCCAGAAGAGACAGGCTCCATCACACGTAACAAGCACTTGGGAAGACAAACACCGTCACTGTAAATGTCACTCCCCTCCTTCTTCTCCCCCCAGCTTCATGTGCTGTGCATAATGTAAGATGGTCTGGAATATCCCTTAGGTCAGTTGGGGTCAGCTGTGTCCCTTCCCAACTTCTCACGCACCCCCAGCCTGTTCACTGGTGGGGTGAGGAGCAGAAAGACCTTAACTCTTTGTAAGCTCTGCTCAGGGATGACTAGAATATTCCTGTGTTATCAACACTGCTCCCAGCACAAATCAAAAATGCAGCTTCATACCAGCTGCTGTGAAGACAATCAGGCCTACCCTAGCCAAAAGCAGCACAGGAAGACACTCTCCTTCCTACAAACATAATCAGAAAACACCCCTATGATTGTAAAGCTCCTTATCACAAATTAAAAATACTAATTATTTCAGAGTGAGAAATCAGATACACTCAGGAAGCTGTGTGAGCAGCATTCATTTCCCAAGGTAAATTGAGTATCCTGAGGTAGAGTCAGAATGTGCTAGAGTTCACAAAATCACAGAACATTGGGGATTGGAAGGGACCTCTAAAGATCATCCAGTCCAATCCCCCTGCCACAGCAGGATCACCTAGACCAAGTCACACAGGAACACATCCAGGTGGGTTTTAAATGTCTCCAGAGAAGGAGACTCCACAACCCACCTTGTCCAGAAAGGAGTCTTTTACTGGGAGCACTGCTTGTGTGACACAAAACATAGCTGGCATACATGACTGTATTAACAACAGTGTGGAAGTTCTACTGAGGGATGAATTTTGACAGCATCTCCTCAGGAACTGTACTCCCAGCTACAAAAGTAAGTCTGATCTTTTATCTTGGTGTGTATGAAGGTCCTACATGACCAAACCAGACTGTGTTTCTGAGAAGATCAGCCACGCGATGGAGGAACCCACCTTATTAATAATTTTGCATAAAAAACAAAATTGCCAGGTGACCAGATCTGTTCCCAATGAAGATATGTCATTACTCTAAACTTCAGCAATGGCAAAGTGGAGGTAGTGAGACTTAACAAGTAGGAAATCAAAAGGTTATGAACTGAAAGTTGGGTGGTTTTCACAAAATCACAGAACACTGGGGATTAGAAGGGACCTCGAAAGATCATCTAGTCCAATCCTCCCTGCCACAGCAGGATCACCTAGATCAAGTTGCACAGGAACACATCCAGGTGGGTTTGAAATGTCTCCAGAGAAGGAGATTCACAATAGTTACCTTCAGCAAGCCAGTAACGTGTATAGCTGTGCCTTGGCATCTCAATCTTCACAAGAAACCTGAAAAAAGTACTTAATTCTCCTTTGTAGCAGTCCAGTTAATCTACGTGCCAATTCATTCATTTCTAATTTGTCAAATATTTATTTTATTCTGCTTCCAAACAGCTCAGGAAAACAAATACAGCACCGTGTTTGAGTACGTCCTCCACTGACAACTGAATGTGATTTTCCCCCCCCCCCCCCCATGTAATTAATGTGGAAGAGTCTTTCATCAGTAGCACATGAAGCACGGTAAGTTTTCGAGCCTTCCATTCAAAATACACTCTCAAATGCATATTATATGATTCACAATCAATACACACACGTTGCTTCTTGCAAAAACCACATGTGGAAAAGGTTACACACGGGGGACTTCAACGGGTGCTAAAAATACACTGACAGTTCTCCCTAAATCCCAACTACTTTTAAATGCCAACATGCTTCACCATACACAGACACGATAGAATCACTTTGGTACGTAGGCAGATCATGCTGAACTCGGATGTCCACAGCACAGACAGATGTTATAGACATATTAGTTTGAGGATAATATTGATTAGAACTATGGCATCGTCCTGCTGAAACCTGATCAACCGTCTTGACCGTAACAGAAGAAGACAAATCAAGCCGTCACGCTACGTAGTTCAAAAGCCGTCGCTGTTGGGGCAAAAGTGTCTGTCACAACTCAAGAGTTGTTTCCTTACATAACCTTATGCACCGTGAAGAGAAAATCCAGAACTTTCCTTTTGCTTATCCAGAATCAGTCGGTGCCACGCTGTCTCCTGTCTCCCTACAAGTTTGTGTTGGTACCCGCCTTAGTACATGGTGCCAAAACCTGACTATCAGCTAAGACCTCTTCATTTGGGCTTATCTTCAGGAGGCTCTTGTTTGTCAGTAATAAATTGCTAAGATTTCTGAAATATTCCAGAAACTACTGCCTGGGCGAGTTTAGTTCAAACTGCAGTGGTAATCTGCGTCAGTCCGAGGTCATTGGACTCTTCTCTTTCTTGAGGACAGTAAGATGACATTTCCACGACTAGTCATACAGGTTTGTTTGTTCCATCTGCTTCCCTCATGTAAGCTGGGTCTTGCACAGTGTTTCTGACTCTGCTGGTACTCTGCTTGTCCATCCTCATCTTAAAGGGGAAGCAGAAGTCCTTGAAACATCTCTTGAAGTTTTCATCCAAAAAAGCATAAAGGATTGGGTTGAGGCTGCTGTTGGTGTAGCCCAAAGCAATGCAGAAGTAATAGCTGGATACGGCAGCAGTACTGTGGGACACGTCCCCCAACGCCTCAACCAGCACAAAGATGTGGATGGGAGTCCAGCAGATAATAAACACCGCCACAACCACAAGGACCAACCTGGTGATGCGCCGCAAGTTGCGATCTTTCTCTCGAGACCCCGAGAGAAGCCGCACGCTTTTAAGGCGCAGGATCATCAGAGAATAGCAAACAATTATAATGAGAACTGGGATAACAAACGCAAAGACAAAGACACAGATTTTCATGAAGATGTCCCACCACACGTAGTCTCTGTCTGGAAACTGCAAGGAGCACTCTGTGCTACCGGTATCTGGAAGAAGAAAGAGGCGAGAAGAACACAGTTTATTATTAGACGCTCTAAACAACGTACTGATCACAGCATCAGCTAGGAAAAGTCACCATCATGGAATGTGACATGAATACATGGAGTTAGCATTAAACCTCTCCAAGGGGAGCTTTCAATTCCAATTAACACTGACTTCTACAGCTGTCTCTAGCAATGACTTGGAGAGACAGGGGTTTTCTAGGATGCACAACAACGCAGAGCGCTCACACACAAATTTGCAGTCATTTCCCGCTGAATCTCACTGAGATTCAAAGCCAGAATGAGCAGCACATTGAGCAGAGCAGAAATCTCATTACTATTATCAAACTACACAGTTCGTGCCTGTGGGTTCAGGCAGATTTTTAGTGTCATGAATGGTGAGACCTGGGTGAGGTTTTGATCATAGGATGACGTGGCAAATGTGTGATAATAGAGCAACAGTATTTTCCCATGTCTCTTCTTCAGTGCAAATGGAACACATGTAAGGGCTTCACACTTAGAAAAACCTCCTGGCAGCAGCTTATTTTCAGTTAAATAGAAGCAAAAAAAATATGTGTGTGTATAGAGTTGGACAGAAGCTGCTTTTTTTTGCAAAGTCATTGAAATTTCACCCTGTGCAGAGACTGCAGGACTGAGGCAATGACACCAGCCCACTCCCTGGATTCAGTCACAGGGTGTCGCTTGATTTAATGGTCTAGAAACATTCCTTCTGGCAGCAGGCTGCTGAGGAATATGTGAGGTTTCATTTGGTGGCCTCATGGAAGCCTTCCAGCATTGAAACCCTATGAAAAACCAAGAAACAAGGTAAATGAACCACAGAATCATTAAGGTTGGAAAAGACCTCTAAGATCATCACATCAGCCTGACCCAGAGGAATGGGCAAAGAGACATGGAGATGGAATGTTGGATTAGCTAAGCAGGGTTGGGCTTGGTTTGTACTTGGATAGGAGATAGTCTGGATGCACCAGGTGCTGTAGGCTTACCCAGCTCCAGCAGCAGGGATTGGATTTAAGATGATCTTGAGAGGTCCCTTCCAACCTGCAACATTCTGTGATCTCCATGCCCACTTAACCACATCCCAAGAAACAGCAACACAGGAGAAGGGACAAGTTTACAACTACTGTCAGCAGACAAATTCAAGTCAAGGTAACAAAGGGATGTGTCACCCTGAATAGCAGCTTAAACTTTGCTCTCTTGAGCACCACATTGTTCTCTGTTTGGTTTTTCTCATTTTTGTAATTATAGTTGCTTTTGCTTGGTTTTATTGTGGAAATGTCAGTAATTGTCTTCAAAGAAGTCCATATACAACTCTACCCCTTTGTAAAAAAGAATCTGAGGTACTGTCACAGATAATTTAATAATCTCCTACTATTGACTTTTCCTTTTTCCTTACCATGTCTTCAAGTTCTGTGAAATGGCTCTTGATAAGAAGCTTCCAATAATTCATTAATTATTAATTAATATAATTAATTCTAATGATATTAATACTAATGATGAGCAATAGCTTCTGCTGTTGGAACTTGATCAGAACTAGTCTCACAACAACTACAAAAAAAGCATCTTAAGCCCAAATTTCAAGCACCATCCAAGATCAGTGTTGGATCTGTCCCCTGGGGTCATTCCCGATTCTTCTCCCCTGCTGTCTGCTAGTAGTTTTTGATGGTCTCGTTCTACCACAGACAATGCTTCGTCCTGTTATTTGAGTTGACCAGAGCACCTGAGCTGAGATGATTTGTATGTCGAACCGCAGTGTTCCACAGTATATTTCAAAGTGTCAGAAATTCAGACATACATTTTGAAGAAGGAATCGATCAGGTTTAATCAATATTCGAAGCTATATTTCTTGTCATTTGAATCACAGAATCACTCTGGCTGGAAAAGACCCCTGGGATCATTGAGTCCGTCCATCTACCCTACATTACAAGTTCAACCACAAAACAGATCCCTAAACACCTCATGCAAATGGTCTTGAAACACATCTAGGGACGGTGACTCGACCACCTCCAAGGGAAGCCCATTCCAGTGCCTGACCTCCCTTCTGTGAAAAAATATTTCCTAATATCAAGTCTAAACCTACCCTGTTGTAACTTGAACCCATTGCCTCTTGTTCTATCACTAATTGCTTGTGAGAAGAGACCAGCACCAACCTGTCCACAACGTCCTTTCAGGTAGTTGCAGAGAGTGATGAGGTCTCTTCTCAGCCTCCTCTTCTTCAAACTGAAAAGCTCCAACTCTCTCAATCGCTCCTCATAAGATTTACTCTCCAGGCCCTTCGCCAGCTTCACTGCCCTCCTCTGCACCTGCTCCAGCGCCTCTGTGTCTCCCTTGTACTGAGGAGCCCAAAACGGGACACAATACTCAAGGCAAGAAACAAAAAGACTGAATTTTGCATGTTGACACTCACCTTCCCTGACTTTGGTGCCTCCAAGGACTATCGCAGATATACCAACAGATGAGGACAACAGCCAGATACAGATGTTGATTATCTTTGCCTTGAGAGGCGTACGGAAGTCCAGAGCCTTCACGGGGTGACACACGGCGATGTATCGATCAACACTCATCATGGTCAGCGTGAAGATGCTGGTGAACATGTTATAGTAGTCAATCGAAATAACTATTTTGCAGAGCACGTCACCGAAGGGCCAAGAGTTCATCAGGTACTCGGTGCTCTGAAAAGGCATGGTTGTGGTAACCAGCGCGTCTGCCATTGCCAGATTGAAAATGTAGATGTTGGTTGCTGTCTTCATCTTTGTGTACCTGGGGAACAAAAAAGCAAGGCTTTATTCATTCCAAATATGACTGTGCACACTTAGACCTTCAGCAGTTTATCACTCAGGCTTTGCTTTGTCAGGGGTTTTTTTCTGTCGTTTCTAATTTGCCATCAACGTGCACAGAAATGCACGACCCTTGGGATGATGGTGACAACGTCTGACTCGGTCTCTCTGTGACTGCATTAGCAGTCAGAACTATTCACCAAGATGAAACCAGGCACATGGGTCCATTTAATTGTGTTAGCCAAATGCTGGTTTCAATTCTAACATCTCAAATCCTTCTGCGAGAAAACATCACTGTCACATCTGCAAGTGATCAAAATCTTCTGTTTCCTTTTCTTACAACTAACTAGACTGTAGCTCTCTGGGTTTGCTTTGTGGAAGGAACAGTGATCTCATTCTTCAGTGAGAATCCATGTTTTCTGTTACCTCTTTCGGGCCAGACTGTCCCTTGTACAATAGTTTACCTTCCTTGAATCCACTACAAAGTCAGCTTCTACAAGATTTAGATGGTTCCTCTATTTCCTCCTTCATTTCCAATTTCTCCTCCTTTTTGAGGATCAGCTTTTCCCAGTCCTCTCGTTTGGGACTCTAATGTAAAAGATTACTCTTGTTTAAGTAGGATACTGCAGTGGGGGAATAAAATGCTCACAGCAACATTTTTTCTGCATCCTTTACTTTAATGGAATGGAAGCACTTGTTTTGTCCAGCTGGTAGGAACCACAGCCTACACAGAAGGGCAGGATCTGGTTTTCTGAGATGGCAACAGCTTTGTTCTGCCCTGATGGCAGTTTTGGAGGGACACTGGTATACATCATTGGCCAATGGTATCCTGGGGCGGATCAGAAGAGGGGTGGTTAGCAGATCAAGAGAGGTGCTCGTCCCTCTCTACTCTGCCCTGGTGACACCACATCTGGAATACTGTGTCCAGTTCTGGGTTCCTCAGTTCAAGAAGGACACAGAGCTGCTGGAGAGAGTCCAGCACAGAGCCACAAAGATGAAAGGAGTGGAACATCTTCCTGATGAGGAAAGGCTGAGGAAGCTGGGTCTCTTTAGCTTGAAGAGGAGACTGAGGGGTGACTTCATTAATGTTTATCAATATGTGAAGGGTGGGTGTCAGGAGGATGGAGTCAGGCTCTTCTCAGTGTCATCTAATGATAGGACAAGGGGCAATGGGTGTAAACTGGAACATAGGAGGTTCCATATAAATATGAGAAGGAACTTCTTCATGGTGAGGGTGACAGAGCATTGGAATGGGGCTGCCCAGGAGGGTTGTGGAGTCTCCTTCTCTGGAGACATTTAAAACCAGCCTGCATGTGTTCCTGTGTGTCTGGGTTTAGGTGATCCTGCTTTGGTGGGGGGGATTGGGCTAGATGATCTTTTGAGGTCCTTTTCAATCCTTAATGTTGTGTGATTCTGAGATCTGGATCTTAGGGACATTTTTCAGTGGTGGGATTCATAGAGTTAATGGTTGGGCTCCATGATCTTGAAGGTCTTCTCCAACCTAAACAGTTCTATAATTCTATGCTTTTAAAACTTCGATGTGTAAAATAAAAACCAATTTTAAAACACATTCAAGCAGTGTTGACCAAATGTGCCCTGTAAGTAACTGAGTTACTGATCTACTGCTATGGGCAAAACCAACATTGTATGACCAACACAAAATGTTTAAGTTAGCATCAGTTTTTCTAAAAAACTTATTGAGAAAACGAGTTTCTAATGACAACTTATGGAGAAAATGAAATCAATTGCTGGTTTGAAGCACAGAAAAGAGCCCTACAAGGAACAAGACCCTTCTCACTGTTCAAAGACAAACATGAGAGCATACAGCTAGAAGAAACAAATAGAAGACACATTAGCAGGATGAGAAAATTCCCTCCTCTTTAAAAAAAACCAAAGAAGAAAGCAGTTCCAAGTCATCTCAGCTATAAGACTGAGTGTAAACTAACTGAGTGTTTAGTGAGTTTACACAAATCTGAGCTAAAATGGACTCACTTCCATTAAATGTCTGGAATGGTCATTTTTGGACAGCACTGATGATATTTGGAACTGTTGTCTTTTTCATACCTGAAAAAAAAACCCTGTGAAAAGTTGGAAAAGATGCATAAAAGTGCCACAAAAATAAATGAAAGACTGGAGAAAATTCTGACTGTGAGTAACTTAAAGAGCTTGGCACATTTAGTTTATCAAAAGGAACACTGAGAGGTGACTTGATTACAGTGTCTGAAGACCTTCACGGGGAGAAAATAGCAGGTACTGAAGAGTGCTTTCAGGCTGCAAAGAAAAGCATAACAAGGACAAACACGTACAAGTCAAAGCCAGACAAACTCAGCTTAGAAACAATGACAGATTTTTCCTAACAGCTAAGGTGATTATTATTGGGGAAAAAAATTACACAAGAAAGGAGTAATTTATCCATCTTTTGATGTCTCCAAATCAATGTCTGCTGCTTTGCAAAAAGTGCACTTCCGTCAAGTGCAAATTACTAGACTTGGAATAGTCTAGTATACAGGAATACATCTTTAAATAAGGAATAAACACAGGAATAAATCTTTAAATACAGGAATATTTAAATGAAACCCAGTGGCCTGTGATAAGGAGAGGTGAAGTAACTGATGGTTCTTCTGAATCACTGCTTCTGCTGATCTCTAAAAGTTTCCCCAAGGGTTTGGATAAGGAACGTTTGCTTTCACAGACAGAAGAATTAGTTGGACCTTTCTCCTTTGAAGAGAATCAGAAGAGTGGTGAATCATAACAAAGAGTATTTTATTAACCTTGAATAACCAAATGCCTGAAATTCTTATATCTGGCACTTCCTCTTCTTTGCAGTCTTAATTCAATTCCTTGTGCGCGTGTGACACTGCGACCATATAATTCCACATATTCCAGTGTTCCCTTTTCCTTCTTCCTCCAGTTTTCCAGTGACACAACAGGAAATAGCCTCTGTATAGTAGAACTAGGTTTTCAGGCAACTTTAAAACCCAAATTTTAAATTTGCAATGCAAGTTGTGTTTTCTGTACACCTACTGTTTCTGTTTATACATGTAAAGTGACCGGATCTAGGGGGTCCTGCTGTGGCAGGGGGATTGGACTAGGTGATCTTTCAAGGTCCCTTCCAATCCCTGATGCTCTGTGATTCTGTGAGACTGTCCTGAAGTCAGATATTTTATTATTTTCACTATGCAACACAAGCACTTATAGGAAAACTGAGGTTCCTCACTACTGTTGATCCAAAGGGAAGAATGTCTTGTTATTATTCACAGGTAGTAAGAAATACAGGACCATCCCAGCATCAGCAGTTAGACAGCTTCCAATGTAATTAAATCACAACCAAGAGTGAAAATGATGGGGATAAGAACAAACAACATCATGCCTTTCCTCCCATAAAGCTCAGTGAAATCTTTGGCTCATCTCAGGGGCATGTATGTACATGACAATCTCACCTGACAATGTCCAGACAAGGTGCCCTTGCCCCCTTGGAGCAAAGTTGTGTAGATATGGAGCTTAGGGCCACAGTTTAGTGCTGAGTTTGATAGTCAGATTAGTGGTTGGAATGATGGGCTTAAAGGTCTTTTCCAACCTCAATGATTCTGTGATCACAAATGCCTCACTGCCCTTCTAGCTCTGAGGCAGAACGAGCACCTGACCTCTTTTGTGCCATACTTTGAACAAGAAGGCAGGAGGCCATTAAATACTGCTCCAATAAATGCTTCACTGCATTGAGGCAATCAGTTCTCTCAGGCACTGCAGAGGGATCACACGGACCTGACTCAGGGAGGAAGGGTGCACTCTGTAACCTCAGCAATGTGAAGTCCAAGCACGTTTTACTGATGCAGCCTCAAAAACTCTTTGATCTCACATTAGAAACATAAACAGCTTGATTACTTTCTCCTGAAAGCACTGACCTCTGTATCAATGAGATGTTGGCCTTTAAAGTCATTAGGCAACACAGATTAATCTGTGCATTCTTTTAGAAGTTCATAACATTCAGAAACACCTTTGAGAATTCAGACTCAATCACCCAAACTTTGTTCAATGTTTTTCATTAAACACCTAAAAGTTCTTAGATGCCCACATGCCTCTGAAGATACGTGCTTGCAGGCTTCATCAAGAGCTCAGTTCAAGTAATGGAGTGACTGCTGCTGCTGTCAGACACTTTGAAGTGGACCCTGACAGAGTCTTGAGTCAAACACAAGAATATTTAACTACTTTTCTAGAACTCATTCCATTACCACAAAATACAGGAGGCAATATTCTATGTACTTGGGGCTTTCCAATCGTACTCTCCGGTCACCTCAACCTGTAATTGAAGAAGGTCAAAACAGTGACCAAGTAATGGATTCTTGTCTACCTTTGCAAAACTATTCAAGAATATTCAACAATAATTTCATTTCAGGAAAAATTTCTGTGATCTGCTTTTTTAGATTAGATGATCTGTCAAGGTGCCTTCCAATCCCTAATCTGTGATGATTGGTGGATCTCAAGGCTCCTTGTCAAGCTATGGGTTGGCTACAAGCCTCTAGACTTTAAATAACTGAAAGACATACAGAAACTAGCAAAACAGTAAAGATCAAAATGAAAAGTTTGGTCTGGATGTGGGGTTTTTTGATGGACAGATCACAGAATCACAGAACATTAGGGACTGGAAGGGACCTCCAAAGATCATCTAGTCCAATCCCCCCACCACAGCAGGATCACCTAGACCAAGTCACACATGAACACATCCAGGTGGGTTTTAAATGTCTCCAGAGAAGAAGACCCCACAACCTCCCTGGGCAGCCCGTTCCAGAGCTATAATGGGAGATTTTTTAAGAAGCAAGTTTTAAAATAATGACTACTCATGTCAAAAGTAAAACTCTGAAAACTCTCACCATTAGGATAAACCCACTTTCCAAAAGTGAAAGAGTGACCCTCAGAAAATTTCCTCCCATTTCTCAGCTGAATCATCATTACTGCACTTTTCCTTCTGGAGTAGAATTTAATTTGCACATTTTTTAAAGGCAGTAAATAGGAAGAAATCACAGCTCCAGCCTAAGCTTATCAGTGAAATTGCGGAGCCCGAGGAAGGCAGCGTGCTATTCAAGAGTTGGTATGCTTTCAGGAGAAAAAAATCAAAATGCATTACTAAACCTGCTAGTAGAGCCCCTTAAAGTTATTATCTCAAGCAGAGGACAGGAGGGTGATTCTGAAGTACACTGTAATATTAGTAAAGCTAATAAAAGCTGAGAAGGAGGCTCTGGTGACATTTTCCTCATGTGACTATAATGGGCTGAAACCTTCCCAGCAGTATGAAGTAAGGGATGGCAAGGGGAGCAAGACTAGCAAATAGACTACAACAACATTCTCCTGTAGCAAAGTCCAAGAGCATGACAAACAGCCAGGTATAACAAACGTGTGTTTTTAGCAGATACCTGAGCCAGTGAATGGAAATGAAAGCTAAAGCACATCTAAAAGCAAATTACAAAAACATGTATCAGCAGGATGCAGGCTCTGTTCCACCAGATTCCTCTGAATGAAGTGTGCGGAGATCAAGCAGCTTAAGACAGGAAAGCTCTGAATCTCAGGGGATGCTCAATATCCTACTGCATCAGAAAGTTAAAACACCCACCCATGATAATCTATTCCAAGTACACACCACGTCAGAAGAATCGTTCAGCTACCTTTAGGACTTTCATAATCCAGTATAACAGCCTCCTGCCAATATGAAGCTGAGGACTGAGGTCATTTAAAGAACGTAAAAATCAATGTGCTGCAGGTTGTGTGTTCTTACTGGGCTGTGTGTTACTATCACACTGTGAGTGACAGCCAGAATGGAGCAGCAGACAGGACCTCAGAACACACTTTCAATAAAGGCAGACACTGTCACTGCACCCACCTAAAGGTTGCCGGTCATTAACACCAAACCCATGAGGAGCCCACCAAAACTTGTGCACGTTGCCTACAAAACACTATCCCAAAGTGACATTCCCTTTATTAATAACCACCTGTATTTTTAAGCTGCTTAAAGAAGAAGAAGAGGATGATCATGTCCTTAGGGAGCATAATCTACCAAAGTCTTAGAAGGTATCATTGAAATACTTACAGTTTCTTATTCTTTAGAGAGGCTCTGGCCTCCATAGGTAGCTTTATGTGCAGAAGCTCCCTGGATGCAGCCAAAAGTTACTGAATATTTGCTTCCCCTAGATGTTTCTTCATGAGGGGCATAAGGAAAGAACTCAGAAATCTCTCATTTCATGCAGGGATCAAGGGATGTGGGGATCCCTCTTGTTATCAAAACAAAGCACCTGGTCTCTGTTTTGCCACAGGGATGAATAGTGACAGGTACAGCTGGGAGTGTTTTAGAGGAAGGCTACACTCTTGGATGTGTGGAGACCTGAATCTCTGGTCAGCACTCCTGCAGTACAGTCGAGTGGGAGGTAAGTTACCTCACTCCACTGACAAGTAAAAGACTGCAGGGGAAGGGAACAAATGCACCTGTCAGAAGTCAGTCAGTTCAGAGAAGCCACTTGTCCCTCCTAGGTGGCAGCTGGGAGGTTTTGCCAGGACTGTACCCATTCATCTGGCTCCCTCATCTGCCTCAGAGCAGTGCACAGCACAGACCACTTGAACACATGCATTCCCAAAGGAGATGATTCAAGTGAAATGCAGTAAATTCTAATGCAGTCAACTGAACAGCACAGCTGGAAGCCTCCATGGTGAAAGTCATCTTCTCGTCCTGCATCCTTTAACAAAGCAGTCATAGGACAAGGGGCAATTGGGTGTCAGCTGGAACATAGGAGGTTCCATATAAAAATCAGAAGGAACTTCTTCACAGTGAGGGTGACAGAGCACTGGAATGGGCTGCCCAGAGGGGTTGTGGAGTCTCCTTCTCTGGAGATGTCTAAAACCCACCTGGATATGTTCCTGTGCGGCTTGGTCTAGGTGATCCTGCTGTGGCAGGGGGATTGGATTAGATGGATTCTATGATTCTGTGATTCCAAAAGGCATGTCCTTTTGGAACATTCCACAAGTACATGCTGATGCTGTCCATCAGCCTGAAGCATCTTTAAAAAACGATCAAACAATCATTGAATAGATCATTTGAACAGTTCCTGCCATGTAACTACCCATCCAACACTGCTCAGCGGGCACTTTCCTGGTAGTCTTATGGCAGCCACAGTGGCCAGGCTACATATAATGTCATGGAAAGTGGATTTAGCTGCACAGTCACTCAGCAGATATGAAATTCTCTGTGTGCCAGGTGCACTGTAGCTAAGTTAGGGAACCTTTGATGTTCACCCAGGATGACACCAACTCTTGGAGCAGAAATAAGAAGCCAGGCAGAGTTCTATGCATGGAATACATGGATTGGTATGAGGAGCAGAGGAAATAGGTTCTGCACACTTTCTTGTCATGGATTAGTAGGAACTCATGTGCTGAAGAAAATTGTGTTAGAATGCAGAGAAGACAGAGATTTCATTGTGAATAATGCACCAAAAACTGAAAAGAGCAAATTAACTAGAACTAATTTTCACTCCTGTAGGGATTAGAAGATGCATCTGATGAGAGCTGAACCTTCCAGGCTTCAGGAGAAGTAAACATCTCAAAGATGATAAACAGGCTAGTATGCAAATTTCCCAGTAGAACCAAGGAAATGCTGTGCACCTTTACATATTCTTTATTAATATCCTTTTCACATTTTGCAGAATGACCAGACACTCCCATTTCCATGTCCTCCTTCCATCTGCAGACAACCCCTGTCCACAGCCAACTCCCTTGGTGCACTCATGCAGACAAAGGAGTTTTCATGCTGCCACTGCCTTGTGCCTCTCAGACTTCCTTGAGAAGAGCAGAGTTCACACTTTGCAGGACTTGTCTGATTTTTTTACAAATGGGAGGACTTAAATCAGAGAGATGAGGTAAACTTCCCAAAAGAAGAGTTTATCAAAGTTTTTCAGAGTGGTTTTCCTTTGGAAAACAATACATCACTGAAACTCATCTGAGAATTCATCTGTTTCAGAGAATTTAAACTTAAGGAAGGGACAAACTAATGAAGTTCATTGAATAGTGAGTCGTCAAGCCAGGAAGATTATCTTCCCTTGCTCTTAGTATATCCCAGGCCATTCAAACCACCAACTTAAGACTTTCCTGCCACAGCATCCTTTCACACAGAATCACAGAACATTAGGGATTGGAAGGAACCTCCAAAGATCATCTAGTTCAATCTCCATGCCACAGTAGGATCATCTAGATCCAGTGGCACAGGAACATATCCAGGTGGGTTTTAAACTTCTCCAGAGAAGGAGACCACATCCTCCCTGGGCAGCCTGTTCCAGTGCTCTGTCACCCCCACTGGGAAGAAGTTTCTTCTCATATTGATGTGGAACCTCCTGAGTTCCAGCTTACTCCCATTGCCCCTTGTCCTATCACTAGATGACACAGAGAAGAGCCTGGCTTCAACTCAAAATCCTCTCCCAGAAAGACCGAAACAAAAGGTTTCCTTCATCACAAAGACTTATCTAGCCTACCCTCCCCAGCACCAGCTCTGCACTGTGCTCCCTCCCCACCACTCTCCTGGCCAAGGACAGGCAATTATCTCAAGCTTTCTGCCTTGTCAGCAGCCAACATGGAAAGTTCTCATAGGTTTTTCACTTTCTGCCAGTTCAACAGGGCTCCCTGTAATTTGTCTTCCTTCCAGACACGGATCCCAGTTATGACTGTCTCAGAAATAAATTGCTACCTGGCTGCTAGCCCATCAGAAGTGTCTGGATGGATACCAAATCACTTTTCGGCAGCCAAACAGATTATTCACTATAAACTATGGCCTCTCTCTAGTTCAGTCTCTAGTAAAAGTTCCTGCCACATTGTTCCTCTGCTACCTTGGTTTTTCCAATCACAGCACTGGATTGTGATCTCATGGAGAGTTTCTTGTCTGCTCATAATCCCCAGGTCTCACTCAGTCATGGGCTATCAGGGTGTTAAAAGTACTGGAAACATTCAGATCTCATTTAAACATTCTGGGCTGACAAACTACCAACACTCTTTGATGTAAAACCTCTTCCATGCTTCCTGCTACCTTGGTCTTTTTGCCATCTGTAAAGTTTGTTGGTAATGATGAGTCTTCAAGGTTGTGATGAAAATATTGCCACGTCTGGCCAAACCCTGCAGAACCTTCCAAATTACCTCCGTTCAGTGCGGTAAAGCCAGACACTCTTTGAGGTCCCATGTGAATCCAATCAATACTTCTGTACTGACAGTCACAGAACCACAGAACATTAGGGGTTGGAAGGGACCTCGAAAGATCATCTAGTCCAATCCCCCTGACACAGTAGGATCACTTAGACCAAGTCGCACAGGAACACATCTAGGCGGGTTTTAAACACCTCCAGAGAAGGAGACTCCACAACCCCCATGGGCAGCCCGTTCCAGTGCTCCGTCACTCTCACTGGGAAGACGTTTTGTCTCATATTTATGTGGAACCTCCTGTGTTCCAGCTTACTCCCATTGCCCCTTGTCCTATCACTAGATGACACAGAGAAGAACCTGTCTCCGTTCAGCAAATTCAAAATCCTCTCCCAGAAAGACCAAAACGAAAGGTTTCCTTCATCACAAAGACTTATCCAGCCAACCCTCCCCAGCACCACCACTGTGCCATGCTCCCTCCCCACCACTCTCCTGGCCAAGGACAGGCAATTATCTCAAACTTTCAGCCTTGTCAGCAGCCAACAGCTGGTTGTCCTATCATTGGCTGCCACTGAGCAGAACCTGGCTCCATCCTCCCGACACCTTCCCATTCCATGGTAAGATATCAAATGTTTGATCAGATGTTAAAAAGTGTTAAAACAGCCCTAAAATCCACACAGCCTAGTGCAGAGCAGTCTGAACCTTCAGCAGCCAAACACTCCCATTTCACAAAAGAATGAAATCCCACCAGCAGCAAGTGATTCCATTACCTTGACTCTTCTGGAGCTTCACTGTTCATTTCACAACAATATTACTTCCAAATATAATTTAACACAATTGGAACAACAATTTATAGTAAATTAACAAGTAAATGCTTTGATGTTTTCAAAATCTAATCCTGATTCCTACCGATATATTGAGCTGGTTTCCATTTTTTATACTTTTGTTGTTGTTGCTACATTTTCATTCTGGTTTTGATGGGTAAGGTTGAAAAGCAATCTGGAAAGGAATCCATTTTCTATGACATCTCTTAACAGACACTTCCTGTTACACGAGCTGCCACTCAGCTCAATGAATGTGAGAACAAAATTGTACTACTAGCTGTATTTTTCTCTTCATCATGAGAGTAGGCAGAGGAGTACCAGCCTCCTCTTTTCCCTTAGGAAGGAATCTACATATCCGTGACACAGTCTCATGCTAAAACTCGTTTGGAATGTGGAAAATTACTCAGTGCACAGGAAGCTTTACAGGTGAGACACAGGATCTGTTATTCGGGATCTTGGTGATAGCAGCTGCTCTCAGTAAATAACTTCAGGAACAGTGCAGGGCAGGGCACATGGAAAAAGACCATCTGCAGGGAGTAAGACGTGGCATCTCCCAGAGTTTTAACCAAAGTTTATTGGTTTCACAGAATCACAGAACATTAGGGATTGGAAGGGACCTGGAAAGTTCATCCAGGCCAACCCCCTGCCACAGAAGGATCACCTAGACCAAGTCACACAGGAACATATCCAGGTGCATTTCTGTAACTATACCCAGGTGAGACCACAAAGTGTCTTTGTCAGGACAGGACGAAGTGTTGAAGCCCAGCAGTAAAATAGAGAGAAGAATCCAGGTCTCCCAAGATGTGGAGGCCATGTTGTCACCTCCATGCTCAAGTATCATTACTACTCTGCCTTCAGCGTAACTGAAACTTTAACAAGCTACTTTCCTTTCGGTCAGCAAAGTGTCATTCTCCTCCAATGTTTCCTTCTGAGGGTGCTCTAAGAGGGTTCTTCCTCTTAGCAGAAGCCCACCACGCCACACCTGAAGGAGATTTTGAACACACAGTGTTCTGCACATAGGCAGCTGAGATGCTGACTCACCGGTCTCCATGAGCTTCCTCAGCAGCCTTCATGCAGAAGCAGCAAACCTGCCCCGTGGGCATATGAAAGCAAGAAAAAAGCCAAGACCACATCTTATGGCTGAGTCTGAGCCTGTTTCTGAGACATGTCAAGACTGTCTGGAGCCTCCTGAATCAACTATGGCATTGACACTTCAACAGCTTCATTGAAAGCCTCAGAACAAAGGAAGCCGTGTTTGCGTCACCCACAAGAAGACTCAGTGGTCAGGCTGAATGGTCACTGTAGGTCCCTTCCAACTGAGCTATTCTAACAAAATCAGGTTTTATTTAAAAGAATAGAGGGAGGAGGAGCTGGGGCTGCATTGCCTGGTTAGGAGGAGGGGAGCAGGTATAGGATTCAGAAACAGGAAACAGCAGTGAGGGACCTCACACAAACCCTGTGCTCAGCTGGAGGGGAAAGAGGAGCTTCGTTCTGTTCTCATCCTCCCTGTAGAGTTGGGGCAACATGGAATGGCTGGAGGACACAATCACTCCCTGCCTTGCCACCTTCTTTCACAAACTTCACACAGAGCTCAGCTTTCCAGACAAAAGGAATATCACTGCAGGCTACGCTTTAGAGCAGGTCATGAAAATCCATCTGGAGAGGCCATCGTACAGGGGAGTGCATGTGAGGGGAAGAGAGGGAGAGATGAGAGGGCAAAAAGGAAGAAAATACACCTCTTGCATGAAGGCTGAGAATATTTCACATTCCCAAGTGTTTGAAACTGTAGGTTTGTGTACATCTGTACTTCAGCTGATTATTCTAGCAGTGGTTAAAATACATGCCACAGAAAAAACCTAGGAGAGGAGACAGGAGATGCCGAGTTAAAAAGAGAAATAATAAAAGCAGAGATGGGTGTTTTCTCATGCTGATGAATTCCGACTTGGCTCTTCATTTTTTTTATCATTTAGTAGAGATGGACCAAGAAAAAACTGAAGCAAAAGGCTAATATAGAAAACTGTAGGAGAGTGAGCCACAGCTAGGCTAGACCCTCACCAGAATAACCTTAGAAGGCCAATGGAAGGAGAGGAAAAAGGAAACACATGCACCAGCATAATCCATACATGCTGGCTTTTAGGGCTCTGGCTAAGTTTGAATTTATTTCCACTGCTCAGGCCAGTTAATTGTCACTGTTAGTGACTGACAGCTTAGGAAACCTCTGCCTTTGCAGCTGTCTGTTTCAACTCCGGATTCTCTCTTCCTCAAGGAGAAATACAAGATGAAATCTCTGCTCTGAATGAAGGACAAAAGGGCATGGAGGGGTACAAAAGCACAGCATCATACCGCTGGTGCAAACTGGCTTCTCCATACTGAACACAGGCACCTTTACTTCTTGCACTGACTATTAAAGGGGATTTAGTTCCATTTTCAAGAGCTTCCACCTGATTATAACTCATCCCTTTAAAGTACCTCATTGACAATTTCACTGTTTCTAGTTAAATTCCTCCTGGATCACGTCTGACATCATTCTGTGATTGCCCGACCCTCAGCATGCATGCTTACAAGCAAGAGCCCTTCCAATAACTCTCTTCTTCTCTCTGTCCACAAACTTACTCAATCTGAGCAATGAATACTCCACACTTACATATTTCATAAACCCTGAGAGCTTCCATAAACCATCTTTCCCACACTCACAATTTAGAGACAGCCATTTGTACCTCTTCCAACACGTGCTCCAGAGCCCCTTACCTGATGATGACAAACATGACCAGAGAGTTTCCCACCAAGCCAACAACGAAGACCACCGAGTAGACAGCAGTGATGATGATGGGGATGGCAGGGGAGATGCTGGTGTGGTTGTGCTGGGCACCCCCAAAGGCCTCCGAGTTGTTGCTGTCATAGTCTGCCCAGCCCAGGAGCCAGCTGCTGCTGGTGCTGGGGGGACGACAGGGCCCTGGGGAGCAAGTGGAGTCTGGCTCTTCCCGGAAAATCTGTACTGGAGCATCCATGGGGGCACAGGCCCCACGGGCAGGAGGGTGCAAGCAGCAGGAGGTGCAAGCACTGGAAAGAGGGAAGAGAGGGAAATGCAATCACAGCTATCGCACGGGTGTTAAGACCTCTGAAGTCTGTACGTGTTAAGGGGAGCTCTGCTGTCATGGGAACTGTAATTTGCCAAGCAGTGATTTCAACAAACCACAGTCACATTAAAAAACTGCGAGTTTTAAATCTCGCTGTGCAATGGGCAGGGGCTGCTCCTCCGGGTGCAAAGTTTTCCTCCACTTTCCGAGATCGCACAGAGAAACAAATCAGCTGGGAACCTGCTCAGACCCACCCCCACGCCTCAGCGCTCTCTCTCCCAGCCTCTGTGTTTTGAGGCAAACTGTGTCCTAAAGGCAGCAGCTCCTTACTGCCTAAGTTCTGTTACAAAGAGGGGGGAGAGAGAGAGAGAAACCCACCTCTCCTCCCTGCACAGCTGCCTGGCCGTCGAGCCCCGGGTTCTCTCTGCCCCACCGCACGCCAGCTGTCAAAGCAGCCGCCCGTTAACGACACCAAGTACCTCGTTCAGCGCAGGGAGAGGAGAGCAGTCCTCAAACCACGTTCTTCGCAGGAAAAGAAGAGACAAAGCAGCTTGCCTTGGCTCCTGGAAGTTCCACCAGCCTCCTAGGACTTTTGAACCTGATGTAGCTGTACCTTGAGAGAGGAGCGCTGGCAGCAGCAACAGCGCAGATTTCTGGCCACGGGCTGCAGCGCGGTCGCAGCAGCTGCTGCTGTTCCAGCTCCCACCACTTCGCCTTTTCCCTCTCCGGCTCCCTCTCTCTCTGCTCGAGCTCCACTCGGCACTGATGCACACGTTCTCCTCTGTCCCTGCAGCTCAGCAGCTCACATGACTTCGGGCTAAACCTTGAGAGGCAGATAAATTAAAAGAGAAGAAGTTCTGCGATGAAAAATAAGCATCCAGCTTACTTTTAAGGCACTTTTCTGAGTTGCCTTTCTTTGTTCCCCCCTGCTCTCCCAGGCCTCAAGCAAGGGTCCTCTCTGCTTTATTAATCCCACAGGCTTTTATGGACTAGCAGACACTCAATAAAACAGGAATTTTCAGTTCTGATGCCTCGCCTGGTCCGTCAGGGTCTTCCAGCCTCAGCTCCACAACTGTGCATACAGAGTCACAGAACCACTGAGGCTGGGAAAGACCTCTAAGATCATCAAGCCCAGCCCATGCCCTAGCGTCACCACAGCCTAGACCAAGGCACTAAGTGCCATGTCCAGTCTGTTCTTAAACATCTCCAGGGATGGGGATTCCTCCACTGCCTTGGACAGTCCACTCCCTTTACATAAGGAAGGGCTTCCTAATATCAGACTTAAATCTCCCCTGGTGCAGCTTTAGGCTCTACCTTCTTGTCCTGTCACTAGTAGCCTGGGAGAAGAGCCAACCCCCAAAATGCAAAATACTTCTGGCTGTGTGGCTGTTCCTCTGCATCCACGATCTGAATGAAAGTTGGAAGCTGGCTACCGAAGCAGAGGTAGGCACCCCAATTACTGTCCTTAGTTTCTTCAAGCTGTCCCACGCAATGTGAAGAGCCAAGAATTCCATGTAGAACTTCCAGAGCTTTGCTCTCCCTAGGCTTCCACTGTAGCCAGGGATGGAGAGATGTACAGAAGTCACACAAATCACATCCCTCAGAGCTTATCCCCAATACACTCCACCAAGCAGGGGTTGGGAATGCACCGGTCTCTCTTCCATATATCCCTTAATTTTCACTTAGACCTTGAAAACTTGAGTTCATGCTCCTCCTGTTGAGTGGTTGTGACCAGCTTTCTATGACTAAAACAATTTTGTTTTCTAAGCATATAGTCAAGATGAGAAATGATGTCAGATGCAGAGTCTAAAATCATGCAGAAACTTTTAAATAAAACTAAACATCACCTCCCACAGAGGCAAAGGCTTGTTCAAACATGGTTATGACTTTGAACGCTCCAGAACACCAGCATCCACTCACTATCGTCTGTACAGAGTTGCCTGGAAGTTTCACCCCTAATGAAGATGGATAAAAATGTAGAATAGCTCACACATCTCAGGGATCAAACACAGGGCTGTGACAATAATAATTGTTGGAAAAATCGAGGGAGATCCTAACATAAAATCATGGAATGTTCTAGGCTGGAAGGACCTCCAGTCCAACCTCCCTACACAGGATTAACTAGGTCAGGTTGCTCAGAGCCTCATCAAGCCTGACCTTAAATGATTCCAGGGATGGAGCCCCCAACACCACCTCCCCAGTCAGCCTATTCCAGCCATCAACCACCCTCACACTGAAGAACTTATTTCTAATATCCAGCCTAAATCTATCCTTTCCCAGCTTGAACCCCACTGCTCCTTGTTCTATCTGTGCAATCCCTCTTGAAAAGACCTTCCCCTGCCCTCATGCATGGGGCCCCAATCAGGCACTGGAAGGTCAAAAGAATGACCTTCCAGAAATGTATCTCCATCTTCCAATCCATAATGATTCTATGACCCTACCTGGGCTCTTGCAGATGTGCTGAAGGAAATTACTGCTGCTGTGTTTTACCTGGCAGTTTTCAGCTTCTTGCTAACATCTTCCCCAGACTCCATATTCTGGAATTAAACGTATGGAAGAGCTTTAAAATAGCAATATTCTAGAACTCATTGATAATTAATCTCTTAAGATAGATCATTCATTTGGATAGGCACCTTAAATACAAACCTTTACAGCTGCAAAGGATCCATTTCATTGATCATTGAGGGTTAGGCAGAAGTGAGGGAGAAAAAAGCAACAGTCTGTCACTCTGCAATTCCTACAGGTGGATCAGAAACTTCTGTAAGGCAAAGAAAAGTCTATTATTGCTCTGCATAAAGCACAGATGATGTGGAAACCTCTGTAAAAGTAGTAGCAGGCTCAAAGCTCTTTCAAGCACCAGTGGCTGGATAGTTCTCTGCTCTTCCTCTAGCTAAACAATGTGCTGAAACTACATGGGACTGGAATGAAGTAGAGTTTGATCACAGTGCAGCACATCGTAGGCAGAGGTAACATTTAAGTGGTCTGGTGTTTTCTGTCTGTGTGTGTTCCACGTTGGAAGCTCAGCTCTGCCTTTTGGTTGCCACAGACCTTTGCAATCAAGTCCTCGGGCTACTGAAATACTTTTTCTTCTAAAAGTCAAATTCACATAAAATTTAGATAAATTGTTCAAAATGTCTGGTTTTTTTTTTTCTGAAGGCCATCTGGATTTTTTTTCATTAAAACTAGAAAACTGTATCATGGAATCACAGAACATTAGGGATTGGAAGAGACCTTGAAAGATCATCCAGTCCAATGCCCCTGGCAGAGCAGGATCACCTAGATCAAGTCACACAGGAACACATCCAGGTAGGTTTTAAACGTCTCCAGAGAAGGAGACTCCACAACCCAAAACTATTCATTGAAAGTGGAGGGCAGGGCTTTGCACTTTCAGGTCCCTTCCAACCCAATGCATTCTATGATTCTATCAAATTCTGTGTTTATTGAACCTTAAGTTGTGAATTCCAGTCATCAGAGACCAAAATACAGCTCAATCAGCTAAAATACACGTGAACTCTGCAGCCTTTTTTGCTGCTCCCCTCCAGGCTCTCTTCCTCATCCTCCCAGCAGCTGCACAATATTCAAGTGGAAGGACACCCACAGACTGGGAAGGCGGTGTCTGTAAAGTGAGGCTTTTGCAATCCTAGTGAAATTCCTTGAATGGATAAGGAACAAGGAGAGAGGGAGTTGTGTGGTACCAGCAGATGGAAAGAACTTTCACATTGCCCTAGGCTACAGAGCTGCTCCCATAAGAGCACTGCTCCAAAGCCATAATGACATGCTGGGACATTCATTCCAGCCCTGACTCAGAGATAAGAACAACCTGCTCCACTCTGTGCAGCTCCTGCTCCTGCAGTAGAGACCCATGTCCATCCCTCCAGCGCATGCAGCTTTGGAGTTAAAGCTGTTGAGTTGCAGACAACGTTTCCCAGAAGACTCTTTCTAGGTTTAAGGTAAATGTGCAGAACAAGGCAAACCTTGAGGTCAGCCAGGAATTCCACCCTGGATACTTTGATAAACCAACACTTGCAGAGGTCACTTTTTATTCCACAAGCTGAGAGAGAAGCCAGATGTGTTAAGTGGAGCACATTATCAGGTTGCTTTTTTCAGTCCATAATTGTTTTTAACTACCTGATTGACCAAAGGCTCCAAGGATAGTGGATGTGAATAAAGGGAGGAGATGCTAGAAACACTTTCCAGCAGCTTCAGTTGCCAGGGAAACAAAGTTTTCATGCCTCTGTGCATCCAGAAATGTTAGCTCTGAGTGAGCACAGCTCTTGGGAAATGATGTATTTGATCGTCTTTGAAGATCAACAAGGGGAAGAGGGGTGGGTGAGGTGGGGGGAGAAGAAAGGCAGGAAAGTATATGCAATCCTTCATCCTAAACAGTTTTTGCACGCTTATTTTTGCCATAGCAAACTAAATATTCAGCCTAAGGCTTGCTTTATTTTCCACTTGTAGATGGCAGAAATTCATGCTATGTTTTAAAATAAAACCACCACTGTCCTCTTCAGAAACCAACCCAATGAAACCCTGAGCACCAGCACAGTCCGTGAGGCCTGTCCCAAGACATGTCCACCTTCCACAGGAAAGTCCTTGGGTAGGTATGGAGACACCAGCAGCCTTCAAACTGTTAACTGCAGGGAGGCTTGGGGCAGATGCAGAAAGATTTCTGATGCCAGGAACTCAAAAAGGAGGAGTTTGTACAAACAAAATGTTTGCACAGGCAGCAGAGGGGTGGTGGTGGGGATGGAGGAGTTCAGCAGGTCATGACAGGAGGCCATCTGCTCTGCTGTCACCCTGACACTCCCCATCTGGCTATGATACAGACCAGTGCCTCAGAGCAGGGGAAGAGTTATCAAAGCAGGCTGATACTTTGCTGTCTTCTCTGCCCTTCATTCCACTAAGTTTTAGAACTTCCTAATTTCTGGAGCAGAAAGCAGACACAAGGGCACCAAGAGCATCTGTGTGAGAGATGAAGAACAAACTTTTGTACCTCAGCCTCTCCTTAAAAGTTAAAATTGTTGTATTTTTCAGGTATCTGTAGAATAGACAGACATACCTGGTCCACAGACTAGGTCACCTGACACAGGTAGGTTTAACTAAACAAAGACTCTCTGTTGAACAGCCACAATTACTTCTGCTGTGGGGCACTATCAGTTGGCTTCCCGGCACGTGAAAGCACAGTTCTGCAGGTAGCTGGTGCTCTGCTCCAGGGAGGGAACATGGAACAGCTGATGCAACCCAAGCTTCCACCCAGCTTCAGCTCTGAGACACGAGATAATGTTGATGCCATTGGCAAGATGTACGAGAATAAATAAAAGCCACTTAAAGATTAGCTGGGTCATTTCTTTGGGCAATGATCCCAGTGGATTTTGTTGGGTAAGTACTGACCTCTTCCCAAAGAGCTCAAGTTCCTGCAGTCTTCTCCTTAACTTTTTGACAGAGAAAGGGAAGATGCTTCATTTTCAGGAAGTAAGAACTCTGTTGATTATAAGGGAGTGATACCTAAACCTCAATTTTTTTCTGCTTCAAGCTTAGAATTTGTTGTTGGCTTTTTCTGATGCCCTTTAGAAGCAAGAATCAGTCCATAAAATAATGCAGTTAAAGCTAAAGAAAAGTGTATTTTACAAACACAACCCCTAGACCTTTCCTTTCCCACCTTCTCTGCCTCAATTTTGACACCTTCATTCACACAAAATGAATGGATTAAGTACAAGTGTGGTGTGATAGGTAAAAGAGGTGAATTTAGGTCTCTGAATCACAGGTTGTGCCTGACTAAGCCAGTCTCTGCCTACTCCAGGCTAATTGGAGAAGACTAAAGGTCCCACAGCTGTTCCCCCTTCCCTCTTCCCCACTGATTGAGTCCTGTTCATTGATCACTCAGGGCCACAGAGAAACTACTGGAGCCACAGGAGTCAGCAGTGATGCTGCAAGTTAAGATTGAGAAACATCAGGTGTGGAGAACAAAGCTCTCCTCAGCACAGGAGCAGGACAGAATCAGAACATAAGGGATTGGAAGGGACCTCCAAAGATCATCTAGTCTAATACTCCTGCCACAGCAGGATCACCTAGACCAAGTCGCACAAAAACATGTCCAGGTGGGTTTTAAACATTTCCAGAGAAGGAGACTCCACAACCCCTCTGGGCAGCCCGTTCCAGTGCTCTGTCACCCTCACTGGGAAGAAGTTCCTTCTCATATTGATGTGGAACCTCCTATGTTCCAGCTGACACTCATTGCCCCTTGTCCTATTTGAAATACACACATGCCAGCCACGCTCACCAAACGGACCCTGAACAACTCGAGGAGATTTGGGTTTATTTGAGCACCAGCGCACAAAGGGTTAAGAATGGGCGAGCGCAAAGGGCAGGGGGAAGCCCAGAAATTGCCAAGCAGCAGAGAGCCCACCAGAACAAAACAAATAAACAAACCAAAAAATCCAATGGAAATAAAAACATCAGCCCTCAGCGCTGCTTTCAGAAGGAACAGCAGAGGGGTTGGTGCCCCGACATGGGGCCACCAAGCAGAGCATCCTGTGGGGGGGACCTGTCCCAGCGCTCCCCGTTCTTCCTGATCCCATCACATCCCTGTTTCGGGTTTATTTTTCCCCGGGTTGTACTTAGAATTACTCAGCAGCAGAAATGCACATCTTTCAAGCCTTTTGCAGCCATGTGCTGCAGCACACGAAATAGCAACTTCTGTCAGAAGACCAAAAAAACCCCAAACCCCAACATTTAAGCTCACGCAGAAAATGTCACAGGAGAAGAAGCGGGTATTTTTCACCCTGATGTTTGATGCTGCTATGAAATTGTAGATTACTAAGTGTTAGAATGGATCTGAGAACCCGTGCCAATGTTTTGCCGCGTATGGCAGCGAGTCTTTGGGGACATTTGTTTAAATAAGCAAAGCGAGGAGAAAATTCGTCTGGGAACAATTAATTGCTCACAGGCGAGTTGGGGATCGAGCTCCTGCTTCTCTTAAAAGGTTATTAACTGGGTCACATAAAATACCAAAGGCCAGGGTTGTTGCCATGACTTACTGTGTGTAGCACCACTGAATTCACCAGTACTGCTCAAGGACTAAAAACACCAGGCTACAAGTTTCCTTCTGAAAGATGAGGAAGAAGGAAAATCACTACAGAGCCAAACACAGCAATTTACAAGAGCAAACCAAGCTTAATAAAACCTACAGGAGGAGAAAGCCTTGACTAGCTGTCATGGTTTAACCCCACCCAGCCACTTGCCACTGCCCCTCAGCTGGGATGGGGAAAGAGAATCATAAGGCTGAGAAAACTCATGGCTTGAGATAAAGACAGTTTAAGAGGTAAAGCAAGAGCTGCACTCACACACAAAGCAAACCGTTCATTCACCACTTCCCCGTCACCTGGAAGATGCTCTGCCTTCTCCAGAACAGCCAGGCTCCACGTATGTGAAAGATGGGTGTCAGGAGGATGGAGCCAGGCTCCTCTCAGTATCATCTAATGGTAAGACAAGGGACAATAGGTGTAAGCTGGAGGTTCCACATCAATATGAGAAGGAACTTCTTCATGACTGAAGGTGACAGAGAAGTGGAACTGGCTGCCCAGGGAGGTGGTGGAGTCTTCTTCTCTGGAGATGTTTCAAACCCACCTGGACATGTTCCTGTGTGCCATGATCTAGGTGATCCTGTTCTGGCAGAGGGATTGGACTAGAGGGTCTCACAAGATCCCTTCCAATTCTTAATGTTCCAAGACTCTATGATCAGATACAGTGGGTGTTTGGAAGGCAAATGTCATCACCCTGAACACCCCCTCCCTACTTCTTGTTCCCCAAGCTTTATATGCTGAGCATGATATCATGTGGTCTGGAATACCCCTGGGGTCAGCTATCCTCACTGTGTCCCCTCTTTGCTTAACCCCAGTCTACTCACTGGTGGGGTGGGGAGAGGAGCAGAAAAGACTTTGACTTGGTGGTGCTCTGCTCAGGGATAACTAAGGCATCTCTCTGTTAACAAACCACAGCCCCACACCAGCTACAGTGAGGAAAACCAATGATACCTTCCAAACCCTAATGATTCCATGACACCCCAGCCAAAATCTGCACACTGTGTATCACTGGTGTGAGCAAGCAGCACCTGAAAGAAAGTGTAAATTGAGACTCTGGCATTGGAATAAAGAAAAATCATCAAAGGCTTGCACTGAGGTACATGACTGGGTTGTCCTCACCCTTTTTCCATTTTCACCTCTTTTACTGTTAGTACAACTGCCTATTATTACAGATGATCAGCAGATTCATAAAGCAAAAGGCACCAAGGCAGCTCCTTTTTATCTGAATACATTAGAATTCCATACCAGTTAATTTCTCAAAGTACCTTTCAATTGTGATAAAAAGATCACTAATTGCTTTAGGTTGCTAATTGCTCTAAGTACTGAAGGATCTTTTTTAGTAAATGCAAAGATGCTTTGAAACTTGAAGAATATAAAGTATTTAATGCTCAAAGGTTTTAATTTTCACTGCTTCAATGACATGTATTAGGCAAGGACACCAGTACGTCTTCTCTGCCATTGAATCCTTACTTTCTCTGCCACATAGGCTGTTAGGGGACAAGGCATTAAACATGCATAGATGGCAAATGACACAAGCTAATCACTGATTAGATTTAGAAAACAGGAGGTGTCACATGCAGCCTGTAATGATCGCTATAAACACCCTTCAGCTCGTTTACATCCTATAGAAACTCTCCTAGGAAAGACTCCTCTTAGAACAGAGCCCAGCAAACAGCTTCTTGTGCAGATATGCAACTTCTAAGAAATCTGCATGAGAGCCAAAGCCACAGTTACTCCTAGGTAACCCAGGTGTAACAGCCCTTTAGAGGCTTTTACTTAATAGGCAAATCACTCTACCTTTGCACAAGAGTCAGACGAATTCCCCGAGACTGTCCTGTCTCAGGGTTCAGCTGCCAAAGACGTTGCGTTCAGCAGCAGGTTTTCCTCAAGCCACACTTCAAAAATGAGTCATTACCCCGAACACAATTTTTTGTAGAAACTGTCTGTTTTGATGGCTCTTTATTACTGCCAAGGATGGATTTCTCTAGGCACATGCAGGGAGAGGAGAGCAGCTGAGACTGGCAAATGGGTTGGTGGTTAAGGCTACAGAAACAACCCATCTTTAGGCTTTAGCCTTTCCTCATGGAACCAGTTCATCATAAATAGATAATCAGAGAAAGACAGATGGCTCCACAGTCTGGCAGCCCAAACTCTTACTGGATACATAGGCAGCCAAAGCTTGCCTCTGCTCCAAAACATATAACAACTGCCTTGATCTGCCATACGCAGGCCAAATGAGGAGCCTGAGTCCCACCAGGAGCCTGAGTCCCACCAGGAGCATGTTTGCTTTCATCCCCAACCTTCACATTTAAATTGCCAACAGCAGTTTAACCTGTACACTCTAGCAATAAAACTTCAATATTTCAACAAATAAAATGATGTCACAGTATTTTGTGTGGTTATGAGTATCTCACTCCAGTCAACGAAGATAACTTCTGACTGCAGATTTTGATTTATGCTTACCTTGAACTTTACCCAGTGTTAATGGGAAGTTGTACAGTTTCAGGATGCTTGTAGAATGCTTAATCCACCTCCTAAACATGAAAAATTAAAAGAGACTCTAAAACTATGCAGCTTAAATTCACTGTGCTATCACTCAGCAATAAATTCTGGCACATTATGGGTCTTCTAACAAGATGCATTTGTTATTTGTGGTGTTATTTATGATGTTATTATCTGACTAAAATTTTGCTTTATACCTCCTTAAAGATAAATAATGTCCTACTGTCCTGTCAGGGGAGTGTAAATAAGATTAAAATATAACATATAACAAGGGTAAGTATAGAGTCTTGCATCTGGGCAAGAACAACCCCAGGTGCCAGGATAGGTTGGGGACTGACCTGTTAGAGAGCAGTGCAGGAGAAAGGGACCTGGGGGTCCTGGTGGACAGCAGGATGACCATGAGCCAGCAGTGTGCTCTTGTGACCAAGAGGGCCAACAACATCCTGGGGTGGATCAGAAGAGGGGTGGTTAGCAGGTCAAGAGAGGTTGTTCTTCACCTCTACTCTGCAGTGGTGAGACCACATCTGGAGTATTGTGTCCAGTTCTGGGCTCCTCAGTTCAAGAGGGATGTGGAGCTGCTGGAGAGAGTTCAGCGTAGGGCAACGAAGATGATGAAGGAAGCAGAGCACCTCCCTTATGAGGAGAGGCTAGGGGAGGTTGGAGAAGAGGAGACTGAGGGGTGACCTCATTAATGTCTATAAATATATGAAGGGTGGGTGTCAGGAGGATGGAGCCAGGCTCTTCTCAGTGTCATCTAGTGATAGGACAAAGGTAAATGGCTGTAAGGTGGAACACGGGAAGTTCCGAGAAGGACCTTCTTCCCAGTGAGGGTGATTGAGCACTGGAAGGGGCTGCCCAGGGAGGTTGTGGAGTCTTCTTCACTGGAGATGTTTAAAGCCCGCCTGGATGTGCTCCTGTGCAACTTGGGGAATTGGACTGGATGATCTGTTGAGGTCCCTTCCAGTCCCTAATGATTCTATAATTTACTGCAGCATTGCTAAATCTGTGCCTTTCTCATTCACCATGGCAGTGACCCCCACAGCAGTGGTTCTGACACAACAAACACAAGCCATCTCATTAGAGACCATCTTAAATGATTGCAGGGACGAACCCTGGTTCCAACATGAGCATGGGTTTCATAGACAGGTCTACTGAGTGGAAAGGATCATGATGAGGTGTTGTTCTTCATGCTTTTCAGATCATTGTAAGATACCTCTTAAAATTAACTTTCCCTCCACGAATCACCATCCCTGGACTTGTTTAAGAGTCCTGTAGATATGCAGCTTAGAGATTTAATGGTGGGCTTGGGACAGCTGGGTTGATGGTTGGACTCAAGGGTCTTAAAAGTCTTTTCCAACTAACAATTCCATTAGAAATAACAAATCACAGGAACAGATTCAGAGACCAAGCAGGATGAAAGGAGGCGAGTTACTCTTCTACAGGAGAGATGATAATCAATTTTGTATGGTCCAGACTGCACAAGAATGAAACACTTGAAGGTAGACAATCAATCAGAGGGCTCTTCTCTTGCACCTTTATTGCCTCTGGAAAAACCAGAGCTAAGTAAGCCTGAGGCTGCCATGAAGAGTTAGATTCCTGGGTTTCTGGAAGCATCTTGTTGGGGGGCAATACCGAAAAGCTGTGCTTACAATTAGATTTTCTCTTTCTTTGCATGTCTATGCCACCAAAATAACCAGAGATCTTCAGCGTCCATGGTCATCCTCACTGTTCAGTCCAGCCTCACGGGCAAGTTCAACCCCACCGCCCTTGGAAGCGCTTCACGCAGGCACGCTGGCTGTTAGGTGAAGGTCCACATTCGTGGATGTTGCCATGGAAGCTCCTTAGTAGCACGGCTCTGATAAGCCCTTGCTGTGCAATTGCCAGCTGGCAGTTTGGCTCACAAAGCCCACAGTCCCTTGGCACTGTGATTAATCTGAAGACCCGCAGCGCACTGCAGCTGACACCGGTATTATGTGCCCATGGTTTGCCTTAACGTGTCAGCTCTGTTCGAGCTGCTGGTTCTCCTGGTAGCCCATTCTTCCTGCAATTCCTACTCCATAGGAGTACTTTAGCCCTGTGGATTAGAACATTACCCCAAGCAACTGCACATTACAGGGACAACAGAGAAATACAGTGACTATGACCAATTCAGCTGTTGTAACAGAACCACTTCTGCACAACTAATGGAGCAGTGATAATCACACAAAATGCTGATCTTTCCTATGTAATGTCAGCTTTCTCCAGACACCATTTCTGCAGCAAATTCCAGCAAGTCAAAGGCCACTTTCATTTCATATGTCTCACACCATCTTCGTGACTACTCTTCTTCTGGAAATGACCATGGAGTGTCATACCCATGTCTAGTTTGATAATGAAGCCTGCTTATTCAATATAAATAAAATATATCATCCAAGGTTTGCGAGATTAACACATGGTGTCTGTAATCAAAGATCATAGAATCATGAGGGATTGGAAGGGACCTCGAAAGATCATCTAGTCCAATCCCTCTGCAACAGCAGGATCACCTAGATCAAGTCACAAGGAACACATCCAGGCAGGTCTTAAATGTCTCCAGTGAAGGAGACTTCACAATCCCCATGGGCAGCCTGTTCCTCATTATAGACTTCATTAATGTCTATTAATATGAGAGGGGTGGGTGTCAGGAGGATGGAGCCAAACTCTTCTCAATGTCATCTGGTGATAGGACAAGGGGAAATGTTTGTAAGATGGAATACAGGAGGTTCCATATAAACATGAGAAGGAGCTTCTTCACAGTGAGGGCGACGGAGCACTGGAAGGGGCTGCCCAGGAGGGTTGTGGAGTCTCCTTCTCTGGAGATGTTTAAAACCTACCCGGATATTTTCCTATGCGACTTGGTCTAGGTGATCCTGCTGTGTTAGGGGGATTGGACTGGATGATCTTTTGAGGTCCATTCCAATCCCCAATGATCTGTGATTCTGCCTGGTCCAGCTACCTGCCATATTTTTTCCACCTAGTATAAGTTTATCACATTGCACTTTTTTTCAAACAGGGTTTTTAATATTTTACATCTCTCCCATGACATTTATGTGTCAGGAACTTCTGAAATGACTTTGTGCTGACCTGTCTTCCATACTGTAAATTTTCAATTAAGAGAGAAATGCAACAAGAAGCATTTAATATCCATGACAATCCACAGTGATGCTGTCAACACAGATGGGAAGGAAACTCATTATCTCCTCTCAGCACACACCACTGCTGTGCTGCAGAGTCACAAAGTCACCACCTCCCCAACATAAGGGAATTAAATAATTCCCAAATTTGACTTCCATGTAAAATACAAACACCAAGCCTAAAAGGCAGGAGTGCCACAGGAGTCTCAGGGCAAGTAGCAGCTCATGGTCCGTGCCCACAGCCAAGACAGCAACGGCACTGAAAAGCACTCGAGTGGCCACGTTCACAGGAGCATTTTCAACATAAGCAGGCTCTATGCCATATTCATCTTAGAATTAATGCTTGTTAGCACTGTGCTCAGCACAACCTGAATTAAGGTCCTTTATAATGACCTTTCTACACAAAGAAATTGATAGTCTATATCTGCTGTAAATTACTTGTGCATCAAGACAACCTGGCAGCCCACCTCCAGGGCTAGAGCTCCCCTTCAGCACAATGAGCATTTGTCTGCTTTGAGTTAGTCCTCCAAGTTTCCTTCACAGTTAGAGAGAAAGACTCACCCCATTCAGCATGGTCACCAAAAAGGGTAGGCTGACCTCATGCTGAGAATGGCCACTATAGCAATCAGGATGCCACAGATCATCTCTCTTCACTCTAAACCAGCAAATAATGAGTATGTCCAATCATGTGGTTCACTTGGAGCATTTGTATCAGAGAGGAATTCACTCCAAGCACTGAATTCAGTTTGAAGAAGAGCCTGAATCACACTCATGGCTATAAACAGAATAACTGATGCAAACTCTTTGAAATGAAATTAATGTTGCTAAAGACAAAGTGTCCCATAAAACCTTCTCTGAAGAATGCTTGACTTTACCACACCGCTATAGCTAGGAGGTCAACGACATAACTGTAAAGGTTTGGGATTCCTGTAAGGTCTTGATGAATAAATTAGTCTGTAGCCACTGCAAGCAACAAGCCACTGTATTTTTTGGCTACCTTTAAAATGTTAATAGTTTTAACAACTACATAATTCAGATAGTTTCCTAGTAGTGCCATGAGGTTACACAAGCAGTTCATGCCTACAAATTCTCCTGGTGTTCACTTGCTTGATGTGTCACAGAATCACAGAACATTAGGGATTGGAAGGGACCTCAAAAGATCATCCAGTCCAATCCCCCCACAACAGCAGGGTCATACTTCAGTCTCTTAAATACAGAAGGAAAATTCTTGACAACTGAAATCTCCCCCACCAAGAATTTCATATGGATGTGGTACATGCTGGATGCTGGTCTTGCACACAAAAAGAGTTCAGACCATCTTTGCTGCTCTAAACAGATTATAGTCCTACTGGGATATGAAAGATTTATGGGAGCTTCAAAGCCAGCTGCGTTGTTTCCCCCCCTCTCTGGCTGGATTATGTTCTGTCTGCAGAGAGTAAAGGGAAGTCTCCTGACCCTATACAGAAGGCTCTGAACACTATCAAATTCCACTCATATATGTATATATATATTCCATTACTTATATTTCAGTAGTTCCAGAGTCTTCATCATGTGCCTCTGGAGACATCTGTAACCCTCTCAACACCTCATACAGAGAGATTCATCAAGTCATCATCTCACATAATCACTTTTGTGAGAAGAGACTCCAAAGATCATCAAGCCCTGCTGTTACCCAAAGAGCTCCAGGGATGGCAGGATATTTCTTTGCTGTGACATTAACTGTGGCTTAGTTTGAATAAGAACAGTTATGTTTTCAAACTTGACCAAAAGGGGATTCAATATGATTTGGTTCACTCTAGGACTCCCTGAGTTGTATAAACACAGACAATGTCTAAAGAAAATAAAACAGGTAATTATTTGTTTCTGTGCAACTGCCTTTAAATAGGACAATTGTTACTATGCCTTCAGAAAACATCTTAATGAGCAGATGGTTTATTTCTTGTGAGGTCTGAGGTTGAAAACCTGGCCTCACTTACCCAAAATTGTCAACTACAGCCTGTTGCTCTTGCTGCTGTTTCAGCCTATTAAGAATGAGAAGGTGTGAGGAAACAAGGCTGCAGTTCATGAAGCAGCTGCAAGTGCTTCAGGGAAAAGTTCTTTAGTGACACTATGTGTGTTTTGCCTTTGAGAAAGCCCAGCAGTGCTTTTTAGCCTTGTTTACAAGACATCTGTTGCACCAACAGACCTCATGCTGCTCTTTAGCATCCAGCTGGTCGTAAACTAGGACATGAAAACGTTTTGTACCTCTACTGGAAGAGGAAAATTGATGGATGAGTTTAGACACACAAGGGCTGTAATATCTTGAGCACTTGACCGTGTGTATCTTGCCAGCAGGAGCATTAATTCCCCTGCTGTTAGTGTGCAGGAAAATTCACAGTTTGGAGTAGGTTTTCCCTCATTGTGTTCAGCAAGATCCCCACCAGCGCAGCGCAGGACAACGCAGCACCTCAGTCCTGTGATACTTCAGGGAACATAAGCGTGCCATCTGCTTCCATATCCCGCAGAGACCATGTTACACAAACCACCAGAGTGTTTCAAACCCTTCCAGGTATTAAAAAAAATAAAAGACAAAATCCAGACAGTGATCACAAAAGTTTTAATTATTCCCCCCACCTCAGTACTCCTAAACTTTATCACCAGCAACATCAGCTGTCACTCACTAGTTTACATTAAGAAACAGAATTCCTATCAACCACAGCTTCTTGGCATAAAACAAGACATTGGACCAGTAGTACTTGTAGAAGAATCCTAACACTAATGTAAGTGCCAACCAACCAACTTTCTGCCATTTAGTTTGTGCCTGGAATCTCACTGGGGTTCAGAAATGATGACAAGACCAACCAGCAATTTGTTCTTAAAAGATGTGCAAACTGGAAACTTTTGTCTTAGACAAAACACTTTCCATTGGAAAAAAACCTGAATAAACATTAGTTGCAGAATTTTGTCACAGAATATATTCAACGTAAGCACCAAAAACCAAAGTAGTTGAACATGAAGGATACTCACAGTATCACTGTAGGCCAGGTTGAAGGAACCTTGAGGATCACCAACTGTTTAACTTCAGAAACACAGTCTGAGTGAGATGGCCCTGCACCCTGTCGTGTTGTTTATCTCACACTGTCTGTGCAGATGAGCAGTGAACACACACACAAAAAATAACCCTTCCTCTCAAAGATCCTCCATTCTGACCCAAACTTGAAAGAGGATATATTCAACAGCATTTTTAGTCTTGTTTCTAGTAACAAAACACTCTTTTTGTTATTATTGGTAGAGAAACAGTATTTTTAGAACATATTCATCACTGAACAAACTTTCAATTAAGTACTTTTTAACTGCAACATTCTCACAGAGCTTCTGATATGTCACAGCACCTTCTCTATATATGTATAGACATGGACACACACATATCTACACTTAGCCCCTACCTGGGGCTAAACTACAGCAGCTGCTCTCTCAGTGACCTCTCCCAAGCAGAGATGGGGATCTGAAAAAGGAGAAGAGACCCACAGCTTGAAATGAAAAACAGATTGAATCACAGAACATTAGGGATTGGAAGGGACCTCAAAAGATCATCCACTCCAATCCCGCCACCACAGCAGGATCACCTAGACCAAGTCACACAGGAACATATCCAGGCAGGTTTTAAATGCATCCAGAGGAGACTCCACAACCTCCTTGGGCAGCCCTTTCCAGTGCTCTGTCACCCTCACCACGAAAAAGTCCCTTCTCATATTGATGTGGAACCTCCTGTGATCCAGCTGGCACCCATAATGAGTCACCCAAACTAACCCCAATGCCAACACAAAACATACAAATTTATACTCAGCCCAGTGAGCTCACTGTGGTCAGCAAACAGGAACCAGCCCTGGGAGCATAATGGTGAGTGAGACCCTCCAGAGATAGGGAGAAATGAGGAAAAGGTGGAGCAGGAAGAGCTCTTATGTTCAGCCAACTCCACCTTTATACTGGTGTGGGATCCACCTGTGAGCTAGCTCGGGGCAGCTGCCCTGGCTGACCCCAAACTGCTCACGGCTGCTCACCATGGCTGGCCTGAGAGTTCATATGTACACACAGGTATCAACACAGATGCCCACATTTACAACTATAACATTTGGTTTACATTTTTAGGCTATTTTGTGTCATGCTTATGCCCAGTTGCACGTTTCAGAACGCAGAAGATACCATGTCTGTCTTGAACTGCCATGAAGGGAAATGTTCTTACTTAAGTGCAGCGACTTCAATGCAGGAAGCTCCCCAGGCTGGGCATGGAAGAAGCAGAAAGGGCAGAGGGAAGGATGCTTGGTTTTGACTTTGTTTCATCTGAACAATTCTCCCTCCTGTACATATTCATTACCATGGAGATTTTAAAGAGATGGGATGTTTTGTCACAGCTTCTTCATGCAGGGAATATATTCAGCAGAAGGATGTAGTGAAAGGATGAGTAGAGCTTCATTCACTATAATTAGTGCAGGCTGGCACCAGGAGCACCCCAACACCACTGCTGCAGCTATGGGATCCTGCAGGAATCCAGGGTCCAATTCAATCTCAGCCTCAAATTTCTTTGCCATTTTGAAGGAGTCCTGCTGGGTACTGTGGTTTTTAAGGGAATGGTAGCAACCTCCCAATGACAGGATAAGGTGGAATTAAATAACCTCTTCCTAGATGCAAGCATTTGCTCACAACTGAAAAGATAATAGTCTTAACTCTGGCTGAAAACACAAAGTTCTATGGGCTGTGTGGCAACACCTCTCTCCACTCTGAGCTTGAGGTGCATGTAAATGTGTAAAGCCTGTCCTCATTGTCATGTGCTCTATCACAATGTGCTCCGGTGAGACCCCACCTGGAGTACTGTCTGGGGTCCTCAGCACTAGAAGGACATTAGCTGGAGCAGGTCCAGTGGATGCCACAAATGTGATCAGAGGGCTGGGACACCTGTGCTGTGAGGACAGTCTGGAGAAGAGACATTTCTGAGGAGAACTTACGGCAGCTTTTCAGTGCTTAAAAGGAACCTCCAAGAACGATGGGGACAGATTTTTTAGCAGGACCTGTTGTGACAGGACAACGGGGGATGGTTTTAAATTTAAAGAGAGGGTGTTTAGACTGGATATAAGGAAGAAATATTTTTCACCAAGAGTGGTGAGAAACTGGCCCAGGTTGCCCTGGGAGATGGTAGATTTCCCATACCTGGAAATATTCCAGATCAGGCTGGATGCAACTCTGAACAACCTGATCGAGATTAGACATCTCTGCAGAGGGGTTGGGCTATATGAGCATAAAAGGTCCCTTCCAACCCAACCATTCTATGAATCTATGATTCTGTGTTTCTAGACCATAGGTATGAACACATCAACATTTTGGGTCACCTCAGACCTCAGTGCGTTCGAGAGAAGCAATGAGAAAAGAAACAGAGGATTCAGAAAAAGTTGTGGAATCCTTGAAAAAAAGGTGCTGAAGAGTCTTTGTACTTTGTAGGAAAGAGATGAATATTTCATAAATCTTTATGCCAAGTATCTGCTCCAGTACCTTTGACATCTGCTAAAGGCAATATTTACCACTTGCCTCCCTAACACTGCACCGTTCACTTTATTATCACTTAAATTAGATGACACTTTTCAAAACTTCCCGAGAAGGCAGTAAACCACTCCAGTGCTCAGAACAGATAAAATTCATTATTCACTCACCAGTCGTATTGACAGTCGGTGAAAAAGGTCAAACGAGCAGATTAAAGAGCTGCTGTATGAATTAAACATATCAGTTGATCTTTACGAGGGGAAATGCATTTCACAGGGGCAAAAGAGATGTGTGCCTTCTGCTAACAGACCTGGGCTCAGCTTGGGCACTTTCTGCTTGAGGACGTGTAAATCTGCTTGGAGAGAAGCAGATGACAAGCAGTGGGATAATAGCGTGAAATTTTGCGTATTGCCATCTTAGAGGGAAATGTTGACTGAGGCAGTTGCAACAGAAAGGAGAAGTGCAATTGGACAGACCTTTCTGACTTGAAGACAGAGGCTGGAATATTCTTTCCATCATGTACACAAGCAGATCATTTTCCTTTTAAAGCATCTACACAGTGCTTACAGCAGATAGATTCGTTTTGTAAGCTGTAGGCAGACACTGCTAATCTAGAAAGCATTATTTTAAGCAAAGAACTGAAATCAAAGCCCATAGCACTTGAAAACCCAAACATAGAAATGGATAAATCAGACAGAGACAGTAATGGAGATTTCTAATTACTGCCCTAAGCGGCCCGGCTTGGTCTGCATTTAGACAAAAAAGGGAAAACCTGGGGAAGATGAACTGAAAAGTATATGGTTAGCAGATTGAGAGAGGTTCTTCTCCCCCTCTACTCTGCACTGGTGAGACCACATCTGGAGTATTGTGTCCAGTTGTGGGCCCCTCAGTTCAAGAGGGATGTGGAGCTGCTGGAGGGAGTCCAGCATAGAGCAACAAGGATGATGAAGGAAGTGGAGCACCTCCCTTATGAGGAGAGGCTGAGGGAGCTGGGTCTCTTTAGCTTGGAGAAATGAAGACTGAGGGGTGACCTCATTATTGTCTATAACTATTTGAAGGGCGGGTGTCAGGAGGATGAAGCCAGGCTCTTCTCAGTGTCATCTAGTGATAAGACTAGGGCAATGGGTGTCAGCTGAAACACAGGAGATTCCACATAAATATGAGAAGGAACTTCTTCACAGTGATGGTGACAGAGCACTGGAACAGGCTGCCCAGGGGAGTGGTGGAGTCTCCTTCACTGGAAAAGTTTAAGACTCACCCAGATGTGTTCCTATGTGACTTGGTCTAGGTGATCCTGCTGTGGCAGGGGGATTGGACTAGATGATCTTTCAAGGTCCCTTCCAATCCCTAATGATTCTATGAATCTATGATTCCATGATGAGTTTTTCTTCTCGTCTCTGAAAGAAGCAAAATCCCAAAAAAGCCACTGTGAAACATCTCACTGATGTCTTCCAGATAGAAAATCATTCTTATACTGTTATACACCGGAGGCATCAGGGTTTATAGTCAACACTCCTTCCAACAGGATAGAGTTTTGTCAAGGCCATTCACAGTCTTTACGGGTCACAGTCACAGTCACCACCATTTTTGACATTTCCACACTTCTCACTTGGTATAAAATTTCAGAAGAGTAAAAAAGTGGATTGTCATTCCCCTCCACCTATGGGCTATGCTGCTGTTGATACCAACCACTTTTACATCAGCCTTCTTTCCAACAGGGCACTCTGGGCTCATGTGCCATCACTGTCTACCGTGACCTTCAGGATCTCTTGAGCAGAGCTGGTGGCCCACCAGTCTGTACTTACCCTGCACCACTGCCAGCTATCCTTCCTTACCAGCTGTCTTTTCTGAAACCCATACACTTACAGCTTGGGCTGTTGCTCCAGCCTATCCTTGTCCTCCTGCATTGCAGTTCTGCTTTTGAACGTGTTAACTGGTCCTCTCACTTTGGTCTAATCTACTCACCTGATGGTGTGTAATGTACAGGTTCCCTCCAGATTAATGATAAACATAGAAAACAAGACAGGTCCCAGGATAGACCCCTGTGGTTCTCTGCTTCTCACCAGCCTCCAGCTAAAAGTAGGACCCATTAACCACCACTTCGAGTCCAAGCACTCAACCAGTTTCTAGGGTTTGGCAGTTCAAGGCAAACAGCTATTTGACAAACAACAAATTAGCACCACTCTGCTGATCATGCTGGGCTTTTGGCTCTTCCAATCTAATGGAAAGATTTCTCCTAACTGAAGTTTCTTGCCTAATTAAGTGCACCTAGCAGATGTCACAGAAAGAGAAATGTCAAATTAAACAGACTTGGTTTTTACACGTGAGACTATTTACCTTGTGCCAGGCGATATTAGTGTTCGTGGCTCTGAAACAACTACACACTTTCAGACAAAAAAGAGAGAAGAGTGACCAATAAACCATGTGAGTCCAGTGTAGGAATCAACCACCACAACAGACCACTGAGAAACAGAATGGAAAGTGACATCAGTCTTAGCCCTGTGGAACAGTTGGGCTATTTCTCCTTCTGGTCCTTTAAACTTTAAATTACCAGTTTTTCCACAGCAAATTAAAGGAAAAAGAAAAAAGGCAGCAGCTGTCTGAAGTGTGAGTCAAATCAAAAACAGTGCTGCGATAATAGCAGTTGTACTTGGTCAGAAGGGATTCCTCATGGAAGACATCAAATCACTAGTTAAAAGGGACTGTGATGGTTCCAGTCAATTGCTGTTGAAACACACGGATGCCTCCGGATTTCACAGCAGAGCAGTAGCTACTTCTCTGACCATAATAGGTTTTGAAGGTACTACACAGTGATAGTGCAGACACATGTCCTTTTACATTCTGTATGTTTCATAGAATCATTAGGGATTGGAAGGGACCTCAGAAGATCATCTAGTCCAATCCCCCTGCCGCAGCAAGACCACGTAGACCAAGTTACACAGGAACACATCCAGGCAGGTTTTAAACATCTCCAGTGAAGGAGACTCCACAACCCCCGCCCCAGGCAGCCTGTTCCACTGCTCCATCACCCTTATAAATACAGCTGGGGTAACCTAAGTTTTCCTATGGCCGTGGTTATTAGGGATTACCAAACATTGCAGCCCCCCCAAACTAACACCTTCCATAGAGGCTAGAGAGCATACTGCTGCTAGTGTTGAGGTCTCTCCTTCAAAAAAAGCATTCAGCTCTGTGATCTTACCTGTCTCCAAACTTCATTAAAGACTTTGCACATACACACACACATATCCCACCCTCTAGATGTTCCTGTCATCCTGGGGAGTAGAAGTCAGTACCTTGTTGTTGTGCTAAAGCAGACAAATGAGCATCCACACCCACATACAGCTCTCATTCCTGAGGCTTTATCAATAATTAGCTCTGCATGTAGGATGCCAATATTTCATGTAAAGCAGAAGTCTTGGTCCAATTCCCAGTCCCAAGGCCTTTCTACTGGGATGGACTTGGTACCATGGTGTTATAAATTAGACTTCCTTGGAAGAGGGTATCATACCTCATCACTCAGCAACACCCGCGTGATGTCGCTTGTACGTTGCTCTGTGGTACAACGTTGCTCGGTTGTTATTATGATGGTAACAGAACTGGGCAGCTCCAGATTCCCACAGATTTACTTCAGTACCACTCACGTTCTTCCTTTTCATTGTACAACCTGAATTTAATCTGAACAACTCCCCCTTGATCTGCAAAACTAATCAAGCAGTAGCCCATCCACCCGGCATGGTTCTTCATGCAGGAAAGTCCTCTGGACTACATCTCTGCTCTAATTTTAGAAGCCTGAACAAGGCTATTTCCACCACATGCAGCTCTTTTGACACTCAACATAATTATTTTCTTTCTTGTGGTGGGAAACTCACATTTACACCAACATATAACATTTAAACCAATTGGTTTGTTTCTTGGAGCTACTCCACAGCCTTTGTGGGTGCTCAGACAGGTTTTCTCCCACAGCACGTACAGTCCAGATCAAAGCATCCCAAGGGTCAAATTAATAAGCACAGTATCTCAAGCCTCGTTCCTGTTCCCTGGAAAGATTGGCTTCCCTAGAGCCACAATACCAATTAACTGCTCTTTGCCAAGGTACCCCAGGTGGCTAAGACCCAGAATAAAATCTCTATCAAGTTTAGAAGACAATCTCTCAAAGCAGGCGTTTCATATCTCCTATCGTTCACTTCCATCTGCGCTTCCATCACAAGTGCCCAAGACCCTAGAGCTAAAAACATGCTGTAGCCTAAATTAAAATAATCATCAAACTCTATTACAGCAAATGCAGTGCAGCAGCAGTCAAGGCACAGGTGACATTTGCATTTTTACCTTCAGAAAAATCCATCAAGTTTTAATTGAAATACAGCTACCGCAAAGTTTAGGAACAAATTTAGCTGAATGCACAATAATGAAGATGGTTTGTGCTTGCAAATGAGTTCTTCCTGCCTTCCTGTTTTCTAAAAATACTCCTTTGGACAGTCAGGCAAACTGTGTTTCCTGATCTGCGAAGAGGTGAAAACACTTCTATCACAGAAACACAGAACATTAGGAAGTGGAATGGACATCAAAAGATCTTCCAGTCCAATCCCCCTATCACAGCAAGATCACCTAGACCGAGTTGCACAAGAACATGTCCAGGCAGGTTTTAAACATCTCCAGAGAAGGAGACTCCACTACTCCCCTTGGCAGCCTGTTCCAGTGCTCTGTCACCATCACTGGGAAGAAGTTCCTTCTCATATTTATGTGGAACCTTCTGTGTTCCAGCTGACACCCATTGCCCCGGTCTTATCACTAGATGACATTGAGAAGAGCCTGGCTTCATCCTCCTGACACCCACCCTTCACATATTTATACACATCGATGTAGTCACCCCTCAGTCTCCGCTTCTCATAAGTCTTGAATGTAAAGTTCTCCCATAACACATATAAGATGCCACTTCAGACACAAAAGGGGTTTTTAAGCAGCCAAGTTTGTTTAAAGTCTACTCAGCTGGCTTATAAAAGAAAAGCAGCACGCTGGCTGTGTCAGCTCAGCTTGCAGTCACATAAGTTGGTCTTTAGGCTTTGTCTCAGTGTAAATTTCTTCTGTATGAATTTCTGCTGCATCTTGCTGCCTCCTACTCAGAAGCCAGATAAAGTCAGTGCTGCATTTCACATTTTGTGGCTGGGTCAATAGTGTGAGCTGACCACAGAAAACACGGGTAGCGGGGTACCACAGGGTACCAGGGTACCTTTCTGGCCTGAGCAGACTCTTCCACACAGGGCAGCATCTCAAACAACAAGCATCTTCTGGAAGAAGCAGCTCAATATTTGTATTTTTCCCTTATCTTAGCACAAGTCTGTTGCTTCCCATCTTGAACAAAGGTGGGAAGAGGATGCAAAGGCCACATACAGCGGAAAGCTGCACTAACAGTGATGTTACTGAAGGTGGATTAATTCAGACTCTGGCCAGCTGTACATGCACCTCTGCCTTCAGGTTAAAAAAAACCAGTGAGACATTCCACTACGAAGCACAACAGGGTGAAACCAAGTGTGAAGTCTCTCCATCAGTCTGTTATTACACTCTTCAAAAGGAGAATGCTCAGTGGAAACTGGAAACTGCTGGGAAAGAGATCAGAAGTAATAAAGGAAGGAATTGTGTACTGGGGCTTCATAAACAGGGACAGTCGTTTTCTCAAGACAGACTTTATTTTCTCTGATGGGATCAAATATAGTACGTCGAGACCTTAGCCCAGAAGGGGCTCAGGACTTCCAGAGGAACCTGTCTGGGTTAAAAGATGCATTTTTATGAATAAAAGCAATAATTTATGAATAAAAGCAATAATTGAAGGGACAAATGCAGCTCTGCTTAATGTTATTTTAATATGGTTTGATACATTCACAGCTTTCCTCCTATACCACCTATATTAGCAGACTAATTCGTAGACTAATATATATAAGAGTATTAGTCTACCAATTAGTAGACTAATTAGTAGACTGATACTCCAATATTAATCTTCAATCTATATAGAGTGGGGGAAGGTTGTTCCTCAATTGTTTTCAAGTATTTCTGTAAAAATACAAGTGTATACCCGTACACAGAGTAGTAGATTATCTTGATAGTATGCAAATATTAATTATTAGTAATAACAAATTACTACTATATGTATTCATGGACAGTTATATACACAAATATATATAAGTTTTGACACTTCTTTCTAGAAAGGTGCATGGGACCAGCATTCAGAATTGCTGCACATTTGACTTTGCTGTAACCCATTGTCCTGTGTCTGAATTCCCAGTTTAACCAATTCCTTCACTTTTCCTTCCTTTCCAGTGTTAGCAATAAGGAAAACTGCAGTGATCTCCCATCTAAAGGTTTTTCTAGAGGTCTCCAGGTTAGAGACACTGTACAAGTGCTAAATCTTTGGTATTACGAAGGTACAAATCCCCTCCAGGTATTGTAACCTGGAATTGGTGAAGGTTTCCTGGCTCAAAGATAAATACTGAAGGAAGGACAGACCTCCCAATAAATTTCATTCAGAGAGTTAGTCCATCAAACTTTTCTTCTTTTAAACTGTTATCTATTATCTCCTTCTCTGGAGATGTTTAAAACCTGCCTGGATCTGTTCCTGTGCGACTTGGTCTAGGTGATCCTGCTGTGGTGGGGGGATTGGAGTGGATGATCTTTCGAGGTTCCTTCCAATCCCTAATGATTCTATGACTCTATGATCACACATTTGGTCGTTTAAAACACATGGACTCATTGGTGTAATTTAAAACAACTCCAGTTTTGGCCAACCAGCCAAAACACTTGCACATCATATCCATCATCTGACTGCTGTCATTCTCATCGGTGCAAGTCATCCCAAATCCTTATCTCTCTTGAACTGGAGAGCCCAAAACTGGACACGGTGCCTCAGATATAGCTTCACGTGGACAGAGCAGAGCAGACGGAGGACCTCCCTCAACCTGCTGGTCACACTCTTCTTAATGCACCCTAGGATCCCATTTGCCACAGGAATATACTGCTGGCTCGTGGAGAACTTGTCCAAAATGAGCAACTGACTTACGTCACCTCTAAGAACACTCACAAGAAGAACTTTTCATAAAGAACACCGTCAATTTTGAAGTGTTGGTGATTTGGATAAGTGAGATTTCAGACTGAGCAGAGAAACAAGCACCAGAGAAACCTGGAGGGGACCCAAGAAACGTGGCTGGTTTATTTTGCAGTTCATTCTAAGCAGACTTTTTTATATTTCATCATTCCCAAAGACTACAGAAGGTTATTATTCATATCCATACCTATTAAATCCTGTAATTCTGTTCTGGATTCAAAGTGTTTATCAAATTTTCCTCTCAGGTTTGACACTTCAAAGGGAAGCTGGGCATGAACTTACAGACAGTTTATCTCTCTCTCCAGAGTGATGAGATTTTCCAACACCAAGATTTTTATAGCAGGACCTATCTGTTTTTTCGCATTAAGAATTGTCACAATCATTCTGCAGCTGGAAGGACTGTGTTAGATGTGAATTTCATCTCACAGCAGGTTTTTCTGCAACACCTGTCCCACTCCACTAGCTACCAGCTGCCATCATTCAAGGAGAATTAGAAGTACAAGTTGGGGCAGGCAGAGCAAGGGATGAAGTTCAGAAGTCTCACTCTGTGATTCTTCATTGTCTGTTACCTGGAGCAGCTGTTCAAACTGGGGTTTGTCAAATCAGACTCCGTGCTACACTCACTTATAGTGGTTTCTCTCATTAAGAGAAGCTGTCCTTGGAGACTAAGGTAATTTTGAACACCACTTCGGTACCAAGCCAGCAGCTTGGAGTAGACTGAGACACTGCCAGAATTCCCTTATCCCTATTCAATGCACAGACACCACCATGTTATCCTGCAGCTGTAGGTACTCTGACCCAAATTAAAATTAGCCCTCAGGGACAATTCTGGTACATATCAAAATTCCCCCGGCCAAGAAAACAACAGGGAATCAATAAAACATCCTAATCTCTAATTTCTTGCTCTAAAAAACAGACTAAGTTGTGCTGATAGATGAGATTCACTGAACACAAAGTGCTCCAATGCAATGGCTTTACATAAATTTTGTTGGAACAGGCTCCCAGCTGCCAGGGAATATCACAGGATCACAGAACATTAGGGATTGGAAGGGACCTCAAGAGATCATCCAGTCCAATCCCCCCTCCACAGCAGGATCACCTAGATCAAGTTGCACAGGAACACATCCAGGCAGGTTTGAAACCTCTCCAGAGAAGGAGACTCCATGCATCACGTTTTATCAGTGTAAGTATTGAGCACATGCAGGAGAAGACAAGTAAATCCCTTGCTGCTCATTTGAACTGAAGTCAATTTGCTTGAGATAAGCAAATTTATAAGCTCCCATGGAATGATCAATGGAGGTGGCTTGGAAATTAAACTTCTATAAAAGATGAGGCGTTGTTTGCACATTAAGGGAGAGTATAGCATCCAAGAGTCTTTCAAGGAGAAGCACGACTGATATGTGAGGAAACCATTCTATGGAGGTTCTCTGAGCAACAAGACCTGCAGCTATAGTGACTATACAGATGGTGGAGTGGACTGAAGACACCATGGGCAGATTCTGTGGGATGTTACTGCAAGAGATAGGAACACAATGGTACTTCAGATCAGTTTGAGACTATAAGAAGCACATTTCTAATCCTAGGCCAATCTTCTGACAAAATGCTATCCTTTGCATGAACTGTGCTCATTATAACTTCATTATAATATCAAAACACACCTTCATCCAAAAGTTCCCTGCCTGCAAGGTACAATGTCTCCTCCTTGTGTTTGTGCTCTAAATTTTTCCTTATACTTTTAAAAACATGGCAAATGAAATTTAGATAATTCATGATAAAAGTGTGTATAACCACAGTCACTCAAGCTCCATCTGGAAGGTAAAAGTATAAATATGGCTGATCAAAGAGGGGAAGCTAGGGGAGATACCATCACAGACAAGCCGGAGAAGATACCATCGGGAACATTTTGTCTCTGAGACTGGGCTCCTTTACCCTCTACTGAGGATCACAGAATCACAGAACATTAAGAATTGGAAGGGACCTGGAAAGATCATCTAGTCCAATCCCTCCACCACAGCAGGATCACTTAGATAAATCATGTGGAGAAGACATTTATCAGCCTACCCCTCCTAGAAAGCCTTGAAAAACATGAAGCACAGGACACCATTTGTCATACTCATCACGTTTTGCCACTTACCTGAGTATCACTAAGCTGGAACATAGGAGGTTCCACATCAACCTGAGAAGGAACTTCTTCACTGTGAGGGCGACAGAGCACTGGAACAGGTGGCCCAGGGAGGTTGTGGAATCTCCTTCACTGGAGATGTTTAAAGCCCACCTGGATGTGTTCTTGTGTGACTTGGTCTAGGTGATCCTGCTGTGGCAGGGGATTGGACTAGATGATCTTTGGAGGCCCCATCCAATCCCTAATGACTCTATGATTTGGTGGAACACAGGAATAAGTGAACCTTCTGGGGCAGTTTCTCCAATGCCAAATTAAAGCTAGTAAAAACAATAATGGTAACAATAGTTCTGTACAAAGTGTTCACACAACATTATTTTACTTTCTAGATCCAATCATTTAGTATCAAAGAGGACAAAACTGGGATGATCTGTGTAGTCATCAGGTGGGTCTTCTGGACACCGTGCTTGTGTGTTTGGGTAACGAGACTGAAACCTGCTGAGGATGCTTGCTTTGTCTGGTCAACAAGATAAAGACATTGAGGGCACTGCAGCAGTTTGACTGGCTGGAACCACACTGCTGATGTGTTTTCAGATAAGATGGTACTTCTACCTCAAGTCCTGCTGTGCAAGGTCTGCCTTGGAAAGGTTTTATTTCTCTCTAAAATAATCAGGGGTAGACACAAGTGCTCTACAGACAGCCTAATTTAACTTCCAGACAGAGAGCTGACTTCCTCCTGCGACAACATATTCAAGACCAGACAAACTAAACACCCAATGCTTCAAGAGCTTTCAAGTCCTCACAAGAGTTTCTTTAGGAAGAGGGATGGTGGCCGTCAGAGCAATGTGATTTTTCTGGCCAGCAGTTGATCTTGCCCACTTCAGACTAAAAATACCTTCTGTTGTCCTGTCAATACTCCTGGCTGCCTTTGTTCAGCGGCACCAACCGCAGATCAGAACCGCATCCAGGCCAGCGTTGCTGTTGTGAGTGACTGAAAAAGCTGTAGTGAGATCTGAAGGAGAATGAGGTGTGAGTGAAGAGTAAATTCAGCCTAAGGAATGCTTCAACAGAAATTTGTGCTTTGCAGTCTGCAGAACCAATAGTTTTGTTTTCTAAGAGCAGGATATTCGGATGTAGTGAGGTACTTGGCACCAGGCAGCGCTTTCTCTGCAGAAAATATGAAAGCACATCAGTAAATGGAATATTTCAACCAACTAAACCCACTATTGGCACAAACCACCCTTCCCCATCCTAAAGCCAATGAACAAAAATCAGACGTTGTTTCTACAGCCTGCCCCAGTGCTGCACAGGAGCTTGAGTGGAATTTGTGAATTTGCTGTTAAATCAATTTAACTCTAGATTCTTTTGACTGCAAAGACACAAGCCATGTAGTGAAAACATGAAAATCGAAAAGAAAAGCAGGATGGAGTCACCATCCCTGGAGGTGTTTGAGAAAAGACTGGATGTGGCAGTTAGTGCCACGGTCTAGCTGTTTGTGGTGATGTTAGATCACAGGCTGGACTTGACCATAGAGGTCTTTTCTGGCCTCAATAATTCTGTGAACAGAAGTAAACACATAAAAATTAAACTAGAGGTTTTTCAAAATGAATCCTAAGGACTCTGGGATTCATAGAATCATAAAATCATTAGGGATTGGAAGGGACCTCAAATGATCATCTAGTCCAACCCCCCTGATTGTCTCTTTGTACATTAATTCTTTACAGGATTTTTCATATCTGGTATTTTGCTCTTTTTTTTCATTTTTGTAATTAACAAAGCATTTCCCTTGCTATTAATTCAACCTTGTGACTGTGTAGGGGTTGGGTTTTTTAATTTTGCTCTCCCTTTAACTGTAATTGCATGAAAATCAGATCTCTTCTTCACTCCTCTCTGAGCACTCAGTAATGAAGGACAAACTGTCTATAATTATAGTAGAATTATCCTGTGCTCTGAGATGCTCTGAAAACTCTCATGGCTGTCTGGAGCACGTTTTTGAAACTTATGTGAACGGTGACATTATCCAAGGATGGAGTTCCAGTGGTGTTTGGTCTATGAAGCTTGGCCTGTTTGCCCTAAGAGACAAGGAAAAGAGTCAGCGACAAATCTTAAAACTAGACACTTGAAGTTGACAAAAGTGCTACAGCACTCAGCTTTGCCTGATGGAAACCTCATCCTTTACATGAGTTTTCTTTCACCTTTCTTCAAAGAGGGCAAGCCAGCAGACCAACACGAAATGATTGCACAAGGCAGCCGTAACCAACAGGTCCTTACAGCCACGACATTCTGGACTAACTGAAAAGAAAAGGAAGGGAAAAAGAAATCAGAAGTGAAACAGGTTTTTTCCAATCCTGCAAGATGCAGCAACACCTTGAGCTAGACGTTCACTTGCCTTGCTGCTCTTAGTTCAGCATAAAAAGCAACCCTGCAGCTGCTGGAAGTGCTCAAGGCCAGGCTTGGTAGGGTTTTGAGCAGCCTAGTGTAGTTGGAGGTGTCCCTGTCCAGAGCTGGGAGTTAGGACTGGATGATCTTTAAGGTCACTTCCAACCTAAACCATTCTATGATGAAGGGAGTGGAGCATCTCCCTGATGAGGACAGGCTGAGGGAGCTGAGTCTCTTGAGCTTGCAGAAAAGGAGACTGAGAGGTGATCTCATTAATGTTTATAAATATGTGAAGGGTGGGTGTCAGGAGATTGTAGCCAGGATCTTCTCAGTGTCATCTAATGGTAGGACAAGGGGCAATGGGTGTAACTGGACCATAGGAGCTTCCACATCAATATGAGAAGGAACTTCTTCCCGGTGAGGGTGATGGAGCACTGGAATGGGCTGCCCACGGAGGTTGTGGAGTCTCCAGAGATGTTTAAAACCCACCTGAATATGTTCCTGTGCAATTGATCTAGGTGATCCTGCTGTGGTGGGGGGATTGGACTAGATGATCTTTCAATGTCCATTCCACTTCCTAATGTTCTGTGATTCTATGATTCTGTGATAATGAGCACCTGCTCAACACCAGGAGAGACTTATGTTTCCTTCCTGACAAAGGATAAAGAGCAGTCAGTCACTGGAACAGGCTGCCCTGGATGGTGGTTGAGTCACCATCTTTGGATGTGTTTTAAGGCTTTTTAGGTGTGGTGCTTAAAGCTACAATCTAGTGGTGAACTTGGTAGAGTAGGATTATTGATCAGACGATGACCTCAAGTGTTTTTTCCAATCTGAATGATTCTGTGATTTCTGAGGATGAAGCAGAAGCAGGATCATGTTCCTGCTGCACTCTCTCCAGCCCCTCTTTTGTGAGAACACACCTACAGGCATCATCCATCCCTGACATGTTGGGGAGGAAAGAAAATATAATGAGTGAAACACCTAAGCAGACACTCTAACATTAAGCTGTTTAGTGAGTGTGTGAAGGAAACAACCAGAGAAAAGTTTGACAAGATGGAGATAGCTTCATTCACATCAAGTTGCTGCATACTGAAAGACTCAGGACAGCTCTGTAGACCCTGAGAGCTTCATCTGTGGGCTTGCAATTGGTACACAAGCATCAGGAAGGCACCTGGCAGAAGCTCTGAGCTCTGCAATGTGCACAGGCTGCAGGAATATCTTGCCTTGCAGCTGTGGGGATGGATGAGTCTGGTGCCTGAGTGTTTTCTCCTGCTGCAGTGCTGCAGCTGTCTTCTCAGGTTGATGCATTGCCAGGATAAGTCACTCTGAGACTGTAAGTGCTTGGTGTTGTCATGGAGCCAGCACTACCTCTCGGAATGTAATATATCCAAAGCCTAGAGAAACTCTTGGTTCTATCCTGCAGGGAGAGAGAAAAGCTCAGTAAGCTGTAGGAAAATATGGTTAAAATATATCTTTGGTGTGATTAAAGGAAAAGGTAAGCAGTGGGACCACCACAGTGATGTACAAGAGCAGGTCCACAGCAGACATTCAGATAGGAAACCAAAAACAACTGTGTCACTTATGAGGAGTCTCTGTGTTATAAAGTGCTGAAAACATTATCCCAGTTCAATGCAGGATGGGTCCAGGTACTCCCTTCCAGACCAGAGGCATCATCAACCCAAGAGGACAGGCCAGTCTAAAACAGGATCTAAACGACGTTGCCTCCATCAGAGATATTCATGCTGAAAGTGAATTACCCACACCCAACCCTCTCTTCTGCCCCAAAAGCCCAAAGCACTGTCTGCAGGTTAAGCGGGTGCATCCACCCACTGCCCATTTGCTATCTAGGATCAGTAACTCTTCTCTGGAACCTGGTCATGATTTCCAGGTTGAACCTTAGAAGGCCATTCTGTCCTGCAGACACAAACCCTGGGGAAGACATTTTGTGACCAAACTGAGAGACAAATAGAATTTTAAACATGCTGTCCAGATCAGCTTCCTCTGAAGGTTAAAGCCTTAGCAGCCCCTTTTCAGCTTCATACAGCCAGTCACATCAGGATCAGCAGTGTTCTGCTGAAATGTTGGGAGTGACTCCCTTGATGGGTTTGACCTCAGATGGGGGGAGGAAGGATTTATGATTCTTTTTCTTTTCAAGACTTTGATGCAGGAGACTGAAGAGCTGCCTCCTCAGCCTGGTAAGCCAGAGACACAACAGGGACTGCAGGTTAAGCTTGCAAAGCCCCTTGGCAGTTCCAGGAGAATAGGCCACTTCCATCTTTTATTCCAGATTCACTCTAGAGGAACGAGTGGGGTTTGTTGTTGTGAGGCAGAGGGTTTCAGATGGACAAACTAGAGCTTAATTCATCAGTTGCCTCATTGTCCTGCAAGTCTCAAAGTTCTTATAAACAAGCCAACCTCTCTTTCTGGCCCTTGGGAAAGGAATTAGTGATGTCAAAGGAATCTGTGAGTGCACCAAGAACAAGGAGTGTATTCCTCTGCTAAGAAGATCACAGTGTGATTCATGGAAGCACAATTTTCTACAAGATTGCAAGGGCTCTTTAAGTCACAAGATTGAAGACACATACTCATCAGGAGGCAGGAATGCAACTGGCCCTTCAGCTGCTGGCCTGCATCTTCATCCTTTCAGCAACAATGAGATAGTTACAAAAGAAAGGGACTATAATGATGCCAATGATGACCAAGACTGAAGAGCCTCAGGCAATACACAGCGCCTTGACATCCATCAGGATAAGATGCAGCATCTGCAAGTACTTACGACAGTGAACAGACAGAACGGTGCCAAGTCTCACCTTTTGGAGGTTAAACACAAGCACTTTTCACCCCAAAATTGTTTTAAAAACCCAATAAGATGAAAGAATGGGAGAGATCCCGCAGGACACCCAGGTTAGAGGAAGAAAAAGTTTGGTGTGTGGTTCTGACACCGTGCCAGAGGCTTGGGAAAGTGGGGAGGGCTGGGAAGGGGTAAAGTTTCCCGGCACAGACTAAAGTGCACAGTACAGAAAAGGCTTTTCAGAGGCAGCTATTTAACACTCACACTGTGAAGTGGCTCCATTCTATTTCCAATCACAGCTCTCGTCAGTGAGATGAGAGCAGGGCTCCTAAAGATGCTCAGCTCAGCCTACCCAAGAAAGCCATTGTTTGGACAGGAAAAAAACAAACCTCAGGTGTGAAATGAAAGCACGTAAGCAATCAGTATCAAGCCCTCCTGCCCATGACACCACTCAGGTCTGACACACTAACGGTTCCTATGTTCAGTTTCATTAAAAAAAATCAAATTATCTAAAGTTTGTTGAGGAATAACTGTTGCAGACCATTGCCATGTAGTTAGGCTCTTCCACAGCAAGCAGACATCACCTTACAGGAGGAAAACCTGCAGAGATGCACAGCCCAGCCTGCCTGCCAAACAGCTGCCTTTCAAAAGTCATCAATGAGGACATGCAAAGAGTCCACAATGAGAGTGCTCCCCAGTTTACTTGAAACTGAAGAATCACAGCATCACAGAACATGAGGGATTGGAAAGGACCTTGAAAGATCATCTAGTCCAATCCCCCGACACAGCAGGATCACCTAGATCAAAACCCACCTGGACGTGTTCCTGTGTGACTTGGTCTAGGTGATCCTGATGTGGTGGGGGATTGGACTGGATAATCTTTCGAGGTCCCTTCCAATCCCTAAGGTTCTGTGATGCTGTGATTCTATGAACATATCCAGGTGGGTTTTAAAACCACCTGGAGACTCCACAACAACCCTGGGCAGCCTGTTCCGCTGCTCTGTCTCCCCCACCATGAAGAACTACCTGACTGCTCTGACACCACAATGATTTTCATTTACAATAAGCAAACACCAGGATGAATTCTGAACCTCCATTTGGGTCAATATTTATATCATTTCTTCCTGTTTACCCTTCTCATGCGAACCTCAATGGCATCAACATGGTTTGGTGGTTTTTAGGGCAGGGGGGCTCTTCTTTAAACCATTGTATAGGTTTTTATTCAAATGAATTGTTGAAGTCTTTTAGTCCAGAAATGACCCTTGAGGTATAGGAATATCACTGCTCTAAAAGTCACTCCAGCTAGAAGGGCTTGAGCAAAAAGCCATGCTCGAGCCACCAACTCCCAATGCCATTCAGATTGAAACACACTGCAAGTATTTTGGCAGAAGACTGCAGACCTTTGATCTTAAGTCTGAAAAGCTTAGCAGAATATACACCACAGACCAACAGCCTGAACCCTGACAAGAAGTTGGCTCCTCCCAGCACGCTTTCAACTCTCACGAGCAGATCCATGGAGCTCCTTAAAGAGAAAAGAATGCTTTTAGCAGCAAACAGCATGGCAGGAGTAGAAGAAAAGTCGAGCTGAGCAAACCAAAGACGCAGGGAACTACTCACTGAGAGGAAGAAATTGGATTTCTTTGCCCATCAAGGAGTCCTTATCATTTGTAACTCCTTTGGAAAGCCACCAGTGCTTCAGCTTTGCAAAGAGTAATCTTGTTCCACGCTCATTTATTTTCCAAGTTCAAATGTAAAGGCAGCTGAAAGGCTTCTTTTTAACAGCACAGTGCCTGCATCAGCTACGCAATCAAATTAGTGATGTTTGACCAGCTATTTGAAGGAAGACCAACCTGAGGAAGACAAGCAGATGGCAATTCATGCTGCTCCAAGAAAACATTGTTGGTTTCACACTAAGGAAATCTTAGAGGTTTCAAGCAACCAAGCTGTCAGTGCCAGGAGTGGAGTCAAGCCATCGCAGTACCAGCAATATGTTCAGTTTTCAGAAACAAGACTACCCTGAGAACTTCTCAGCTAGACACTTCCTCCAATGCTTGGCTTCCACCACGTGGATCCTGCATAGTCATGAGTTTTCTGTGCCGATGACATGCAACAAGCACAACCCCTCAAGGAAAGAGGTGGCAGTGCAGAAAACCAGCCCAAGCACGATGTTGAATCAGTTTTGGCCTCCTAGCAACTAGAAGGACATTGAGGTGCTGGAGTGTGTCCAGAGAAGGGCAACAAAGCTGGGGAAAGGTCTTGAGCACAAGTGCTCTGAGGAGTAACTGAGGGGGCTTAAATGGAGAAAACGTGGCTCAGAGGAAATCTCACTCTTGGTAACTCCACAACAGGAGGCTGGAGTGAGTCAGGGGTCCAGACTCTTTTCCAAGTAAGAAGCAACAGGGTGAAAGGAAACGGGTTCAAGTTGCACCAAAGGAGGTTTAGCTTAGACATGAGGAACAACTTCCACAGTGAAAGGTTCATCAGTCATTGGAACAGGCTGCCCAGGGAGGTGGTGGAGTCTCCATCAGTGGGAGGGATTTAGAATGTCTCTTCCAACTGAAATGATTCCATGATTCTGTAAGGTTCCAGACATTCCAAAGCATAGTTGTAGACCCTGAGAAAAGTGTTCAGACTTTGTGGAGTGTCTGCTTGGTGGAGAGTTCAGTAGTGCAGAAGTGGACCTGAAAACACAGGACATGACAACGTAATGCAAGGCCTGCAAAATGAAGCACTTGGTATGAAGTCAAATAAAATCTGTCATTCCACTTGCGATGGAAAAACGCAGAGGAAAAGGATGAGGGAGGAAGAGCAATCAGGTTTTCCACACCAGTCTCTTCAAAGCTGTCAAAGTCTGATTGTCAAGCTGGCTACTTCTCAGGCTGGAAAAGTTAGAAGAGGTTTGAAAAAACAAACCCTAATGGCAGCACAGTGTAGAGTGGAAACCAGGCAGGAGTTGCACTAGGACAGTGTGCTAGCAATAAACACGCGTGAGCAAGGCAAACGCCTGCCATGTGCACCATCGCGTCTGCAGGTTAACGTACATGTTCTTTGTGAGGAAGCCCTGAAAAGAGCTTCTGCAAATTTTCCTGAGAGAAATGTAATGAAGTATAACAAGGGTAAGTGTAGAGTCTGGCATCTGGGCAAGAACAACCCCGGGTACCAGTATAGGCTGGGGACTGAGCTGTTGGAGGGTAGTTTAGGAGAAAGGGACACGGGGGTCCTGGTGGACAGCAGGATGACCATGAGCCAGCAATGGGCTCTTGTGGCCAAGAGGGCCAACAGCATCCTGGGGTGGATTAGAAGGGGGGTGGTTAGCAGATCAAGGGAGGTTCTTTGCCCCCTCTACTCTGCAGTGGTGAGACCACATCTGGAGTATTTTGTCCACTTGTGGGCCCCTCAGTTCAAGAGGGATGTGGAGACTGAAGTGTGATCTCATTAATGTTTATAAACATTTGAAAGGCCGGTGTCAGGAGGATGGAGCCAGACTCTTCTCAGTGACACCTAATGATAGGACAAGGGGCAATGTGGGTGTCAGCTGGAACATAGGAGGTTCCACATCAATATGAGAAGAAACTTCTTCACAGTGAGCATGACAGAGCAGTGGAAGGGGCTGCCCAGGGAGGTTGAGGAGTCTCCTTCTCTGGAGACATTTAAAACCCACCTGGATATGTTCCTGTGCAACTTGGTGTAGGTGACCAAGAAGGGAAGGAATTTATCCTGTGCTCATCAACTAGTAGGGAACGATTATTGTAATTAATTACCACAATGTAGTTATTTAACAAGGTACACAGTCGTTTACTCATGTCCCAGAGCACAGCTGAAAGATTCCCATCAAAAACTGAAGAGACTGAAAGGCAAAAGAGGAGCCACTTGACTTAATGTCAGAGATGTAGTAGAGCAGGAAGGATTCATTTGAATGAGCTGGATTTGTTTTACAAATCCACTTTCATTGCTCATTTGCCTGAGAATAAACATCACCCAAAGCAATTTGAGCCATTGATTGTCCTGCTGGAATTTGGGTCCTTCTCAGTGAAGACCTTACTGCTGTTTAAAATTACCTGAGAGGAGGTTGTAGAGAGATGGGGGTCAATGACTTCTCCCAAGTGACTAGTGGTAGAACAAGAGAAAACAGACTCAAGCTTTGGCAGGGGAGGTTTAGGATGGAGCCAGGCTCTTTTCAGTGTCATCTAGTGATAGGACAAGGGACAATGGGTGTAAACTGGAACACAGGAGGTTCCACATCAATATGAGAAGGAACTTCTTCACAGTGAGGGTGACAGAGCACTCAAATGGGCTGTCAAGAGGGTTGTGGAGTCTCCTTCTCTGGAAATGTTTAAAACCCACCTGGACATGTTTTTGTGTGACTTGGTGATCTAGGTGATCCTGCTGTGGCAGGAATATTAGACTAGATGATCTTTCGAGGTCCCTTCCAAACCCTAACGTTCTGTGATTCCGTGATACAGCTGAAACACAGGAGCATAAGGGCAAAACCTGAACAGACTTACTGCTGAAGCATGAAACAATGGTTTGTGGAACAGAGCAAACATCTGGCTGCTCCAGTAGTACAGTAGATACACGGCAGAAGCACCTTGCTCTACACTCACAGCAACGTCCTTCCCTCCTCTGGGACCATAGCAATTGAGCAGGTCTCTAGAAAAATCCTCTTGATTCATCCATCATGTCGCAAATGTAGGAGTTCTAAACTACCACAGACATTCAACATGTCATTGCCCTGTTCTTCAGCGTGGTTTTTTCATCCAGCAGTTGCAAACGCTCGCAGCAACTCATTCTGTGCGTATAGCTGAAACGTTCCTCTGTCTTTGCTTTCCCAGTTTAAAATGGATCCTGCTGGTCCTGCATGACCATGTAAAAGAAAGCCAGCTGCATAATTCTCCTTCAAAAAGCGCTTGGTTCAGGTTCATCATGTCACAGCCCAGTCCTTTCTAAAGATCTTTACTAAAAATCAGGACTGAATAGCTGTCATCAATCTCTTTAGTAAAAAAACCCCAACAGAAGTGAAGAAATCATCGCACGTGACAGATGGTACTCACTCACTTCTTGGTGGCACGGTTGTCCAGCAGGCTTTTTGCAGGCCAGTCACTACTAAATACACAGCTGGTTATTGTTGTTCATCTCTGGCCTCATGCTCTTCAGTTTTCATCCCTTTGCTCTCCTTTTTGACTTCCAGCTAGGCATTACTAACACACCTTGAGTTCAGCGGGTTGGCTTCACCATTTTTGGCAAGAAACTTGCTGAGGTCACATAATTACTGCTTGAGCAGGCTGTTTAATCAGTTTATAAACACATTTGATTTCCCTTTCTTCTTCACTGAATCACAGAACATTAGGGTTTGGAAGGGACCTCGAAAGATCATCTATAGTCTAATCATCCTGCCACAGCAGGATCACCTAGACCAAGTTGCACAGGAACATGTCCAGGTGGGTTTTAAACATCTCCAGAGAAGGAGGTTCCACAGCCCCCCTGAGCAGCCCGTTCCAGTGCTCTGTCACCCTCACTGTGCAGAAGTTCCTTCTCATATTGATGTGGAACCTCCTGTGCTCCAGCTCTCACCCATTGGCCCTTGTCCTATCATTAGATGACGCTGAGAAGAGCCTGGCTCCATCAGAGAAAAGAAAACCAGTTCTAAAATGGTGTGTACAGTGTGTGTTTTGTTTCAGTGACTATGACCTTTGAAAATATTCAATATTCTGTTTGATTTAACATTTCCACAGCAAACACATTTCAATGCGCAGGGGACAGTTGTCAAAGTTCACAAAACTGTTTGCTCAGATGAACAACGGACTGCAAGACTATAACAGGGAGGAAAAAAATAGCTGTAGATGCTTTCTAAGTGTGGAATAATCTGAAACTAGCACGGTTGCTCTAGGACAGTCTGACACCACATCCTTCTGATGACTCTCATCCCTGAACTAGCATTTTACAAGCAGCTCAGTTCAAAGGTCACATAAACCACCAGGGAACCCTCCACGAACTCCATGGCTGTTCTGCTGGATTAAGTCCTTCTCACTTCCATTAGGCATTTTCCTATAGCTGTGGCACAGGGCAGAATCAGAGATGTTGAAGGACAGACACCTTACAAAGATGTATTTAATTGCCAGCTCGCTCTTATGCCTCTGTAGAACCCGTGGGTGACTTATCTGTGCTTTAGAAAAGCACTTGGCACATGAAGTACTTTCTCTATTTGGTTTCCCTGACCCTTCACCTCATTAATGTCTATAAATATTTGAAGGGTGGGTGTCAGGAGAATGGAGCCAGGCTCTTCTCAATGTCATCAAGTGATAGAACAAGGAGCAATGGGTGTGAGATGGAACATAGGAGGTTCCACGTAAATATCAGAAGGAACTTCACAGTGAGGGAGACAAAGCACTGGAATGGGCTGCCCAGTGGGGGTTGTGGAGTCCCCTTCACTGGGGACGTTTAAGACCCACCTGGATGTGTTCCTGTGTAGCTTGGTCTAGGTGATCCTCCCCTGTCAGGGGGATTGGACTAAATAACCTTTCAAGGTTCCTTCCAATCCCTAATGATTCTATGATTCAGAGCTGCTGAATTGTTGTCACTAACTTCCACAGCTCTGATGGATGCAAAAAGCATAAATTCCTTTTGGGCTTTTAGTCTGTCATTAGCAATACCTGAACTGAAGTCACTTTGTCATGAAGAGAGCAGCATGAAGTAGCACTGGAATCAGCTGCCCAGGGAGGTTGTGGAGTCTCCTTCACTGGAGATGTTTAAAACCTGCCTGGACATCTTCCTGTGCAACTTGATCTAGATGATCCTGCTGTGGCAGAGGGATTGGACTAGATGATCTTTCGAGGTCCCTTCCAATCCCTGATGTTCTGTGATTCTGTGAGCACTCCCACACTAGATGTATCAGTGCCTTGGATGGCTGCTTCTCTGCATCTTTGGTGCTGCCAGTGTTGGGATGAGTTCAGACAGGTTGCAGGCTGAGGCAGACCCTTTGGTCTGTCATTAGCAGTATCTGAGCAGAGGCCTTTTCAATTAGAAAGGAAGTGTTGGCACAGAATCACGGAATTGTTTTGGTTGGAAAAGACTTTTAAGATAATCAGGTCCAACCATTGACCCAGTGCTGCCAGGTCACCCACCACTAACCCATGTCACACATCAATAAATACCTCCAGGGATGAGGACTCCACCACTGCCCTCAGCAGCTTGTTTCAGCTTCTGAACAGAAGGGTCTCTACTAAAGACCTGTTTTGGGAATTTGTTTTTGCCTTTGCATAAAACACTTCACATTTGTTACTGAAAGGTCATGAGATCTCCTCTGCTTAGCTCAGCTTTTGGGGTAACAGTCTAGGTGCGTTGTTTCCTCCTCCCGGGTCTCGTGGCATACTTCAATCTCTCCAGCTGGGCAGTGGCTGGTTTTATGGATGTTGTTTATCTAATTTTGCTGTTGCATTATTTAAACATTCTGTCACAGACTGGGGCTGTACTAGAGCTCAATATTTTAAAAAAATCAATAAAACAAACCCTGTTCCAAACATTACGTGGTGGAGGGAAGGTCTTATCGTGACTGGATGGGATGTTTATGCTTGTAGACATTTTCTGCTAACGGTGAGCTTCAGGGAAAAAGTACTAATTAAATATTGGCAAAAACACTGAAAATTATTCACCCAATTATTCACCAAACAGCTCAGCTCAATTCCCTTTTGAAGACACATTTTGGAAAGTTCAGGAGCAACAACAGAGCACACAAGGAAAGCGAGACCAAAAATCCAATTCATCCTTGGACAGATGCTCCTTTATCCTGCTGTCTATACAAGGACAGACAGATCAGGACCAGCTTTCCCTGAATGGTCCAGGAAACTTCTACTCGACTACAAGGTGTCTTTAATGAAGACTGATTTGAATTACTGTTATCTTCCAAGAACTAAAAAGCAATGAACATATTTGTTTTTAAAGAACATGTCCATGGTTTTTCACAAGGATTGACTCAAAGACTAGTGCAGCTGCCCATGTTTAAACTCATTCCAGGAAGAAAATGTCACCAATTTCTAGAAAGAAGAAGGAAAAGTAAAATAAAAACTTTCCCTGAGTTTCTGCCTCTCTTACAAAAGGGAGTCAAGAGCAAAAACAGACATTGTTATCACTTCACAGAATCACAGAACATTAGGGATTGGAAGGGACATCAAAAGATCACCCAGTCCAATCCTCCTGACACAGCAGGACCACCTAGATCAAGTCACACAGGAACATGTGCAGGCAGGTTTTAAACATCTCCAGAGAAGGAGACTCCACAACCCACCTGGGCAGCCCCTTCCAGTGCTCTGTCACCCTCATTGGGAAGAAGTTCCTTCTCATGTTCATGTGGAACCTCCTACATTCCAGCTCACACCCACTGTCCCTTGTCCTATCCTTAGATGACACTGAGCAGAGTCTGGCTCCATCCCCCTGACACCCACCGTTCATATATTTATAAACATTAGTGAGGTAACCCCTCAGTGTTTGTTTCTCCAAGCTAAAGAGCCCCAGCTCCCTCAGTGTTTCCTCTTCAGGGAGATGCTCTGCCACTTGTGGCTGTACTGCAGGACTCTCTCACAGCATGTTAGAACTATGAATATCTGGGTTCAAAATGACACTGGACAAATTAATGCAAAACAAATTAAAACTGAAGGTTATTAGTTATAGATTTTTGTGCAGAGATAAACCCCCTCCGGAAGTCTCTGAACTTTACTGGATGCTGGCAAAATACCTGAGGACATTTCTTCACTGTGAGGATGGAGAGTACTGGAATAGGTTGCCCAGAGAGGTTGTGAATGGCTGCTCCTTGGAAGTGTTTCAGGCCAGGTTGGATGGGCCTCTGGGCAACCTAGACTGGTCAGAAGTGCCCATGCCCACGGCAGGGTGGAGGTTGGAAGCAGATGATCTTTAAGGTCCCTTCTAATGCAAACCATTCTATGACTCTATTATATCATCCTACCCCTCCTCTGTTCCAAATTTTTCTGGAGCCATCCACTCACCCTTTGACAAAGGGACTTGAGGTGTCGACAGCAAGGGCAACCTTCCTCACAGTCCCAAACTCTTCATCCCTGCACTGTTCCTCCATTCAGCTGGCACAGTGCTCTGGCACAGCAACAGCACGGTGGCAATAAAACAAACAGCTAAGGAAGCCATAAAATCACATTTTAGTCGCTGTGCCATAACTTCCCCAGGCAGGCCAGTCCTAGACAGATCGAACTTCACTACCCAAAAGCTTTGTTTCCCAGACAACCCCAAATGACAGTTCTCCCAGGCAGGGCTCTAGGGCAGCCCCTAGATAAACAATGTCCCAATTCATTTGTGGCACAGTTGTCCTCCCACAGATATTTGTCCAAAGGGCAGGCGCAACACAGCAGGGATGCTCAGTGTTTTGGCAGTTCAGCTACAAATATTTATGGATTTAGCTTTCCAAGAGCCCCAAGTGTTCAGCCTGTTATTTAGCATGAATGTCCCTGCTAAGTCCAGCCAGGAAAGTAAAGGATTTCTGGCAAACTGGTGTATTGCTGCTCTTTTCCCCCCATGGCTACCAGTACTACAGAGAGCCCTACATCAGCTTTCTGTGCAGAGATCACAGAATCATTAGGGATTGGAAGGCACCTTGAAAGATCATCTAGTCCAATCCCCCTGACACAGCAGGATCACCTAGACCAAGTCACACAGGAACACATCCAGGTGGGTCTTAAACATCTCCAGCGAAGGAGACTCCACAACCTCCCTGAGCAGCCCCTTCCAGTGCTCTGTCACCCTCACTGGGAAGAAGTTCCTTCTCATATTTATATGGAACCTCTTATGTTCCAGCTTACATCCATTGCCCCTCATCCTATCACTAGATGACATTGAGCAGAGCTTGGCTTCATCATTCTGACACTCACCCTTCAAATATTTATAGACATTAATGAGGTCACCCCTCAGTCTCCCCTTTTCCAAGCTCAAGAGACCCAGCTCGCTCAGCTTTTCCTCATAAGGGAGGTGCTCCACCTCCCTCGTCATCTTTGTTGCCCTGTGCTGGACTCCCTCCACCAGCTCTGTGCTCTTTTTGAACTGAGGAGCCCAGAACTGGACACAATACTCCAGATGTGGTCTCACCAGGGCAGAGTCGAGCGGGTGAAAGAACCTCTCTAGATCTGGTAATCACCCCCCTTCTAATCCACCCCAGGATGCTGTTGGCCCTCTTGGCCACAAGAGCACGTTGCTGGCTCATAGTCATCCTACTGTCCACCAGGACCCCCAGGTCCTTTTCTCCTAAACTACCCTCCAACAGGTCAGTCCCCAGCCTATACTGGTACCTGGGGTTGTTCTTGCCCAGATGCCAGACTCTACACTTACTTCCTTGCTTTTCCTCCTGCTCAGCTCTCCAGCCTGTCCAGATCTCGCTGAATGGCAGCACAGTCTGCTGGGGTGTCAGTGACACCAGCCTGCTTTGTGTCATCAGCAAACTTGCTGACAGTGCACCCTGATCCCTCATCCAAATCATCAACGACTAGAGTGAACAGGGCTGGTCCCAGCACCAACCCCTACCCTTCTGTTTGCTACAAACACGGGGAGATCAGCCAGTGCCTGCCTGACAGAGCTGCCTTTCCCCTCGGATAGCACTCAGAACAGAGCACCCTCTTCACCATAACCCAGCTAAACATTTACAACCAGTGCTTGTCCTGCAAATGTGAATGTTCTTATGTGACAGAAGCAACCACTGCTGAGACAGGTGCAACCCAGTAATACCACCAGATGATCTCCCACACAATGCCTCTTAAGCACTATGATAAACACTCTGCCTCCCAGCTCTAGGTGCCATAGGGATGGGGTTGTTTGATTATTCCAAACAGACCAGAACCAAATGGGTCAAATGAATTGCTGTCATTTCAGGTTCAGTTCATCACGAGCATCATTCCGGTGCTGTTATCCGCAAAACAGGCCCTGAAGAGGCTTTGCTTCCTCTCCACTTAATAAGCAAATGAACATTTATTTCACCTCACAAAGGATAACCAAGCAGTGATGTACCTCTGAATGGGGAAAGATGAAATCTCTTTAAACCTTCATTTCCACTTTTGTTTTTTGTGGTTTATTTACAGTTCTATTAGTAGTCATTCTTTTCAGTTTGAAATAATAGGGCAGTTGCTCCATCACAAATATACTTTTCATTGTTTAAAAGTCCTGCTCTGCTCTTTCCTACCTCATCTGTGAAGAGCAGTCCAGCAGGCTTTCATCACACCTCTCCTCTGAAGTGCTCTCCTTTTGGTGTTATGGACATTTCTAGCAACCCAACCTTCCAAAAAAGACTATCTACTTCTCACGCTTCTACATAATTTAGAGTCCACCTAAAACAAGGAAATGAGAAATAACATCTTTGTTACTGTGCAAAGCCACAGGTTTAGGTTGCTGTCCCACCCGGGACACCCGTTCCCTGCTGCTTCTCCTTCCCCACAAAGGCCTTGGAGCTCAGCCTCCCTCCAGAGAAAAGCAACTGTCTGCACACAGGAATCTTATTTTATCAACACAGACACTGACCCAGGGCAACAGGCAGGAGCAGATCACACACAGTTAGTGCAGATGCTGTTGCCTGGCCCCCAGAATCTACTTGGCTGCGAGAAAGGACTTCTCCAGTCCCCTGCAGCTCTCCATTGCCACAGCCTGCCTCCATGGGTCTCAAGCACATCTACCAGGACTCACCAGCTTCACTGCAGTAACTAAAAATTACATGAACAGTTGGGGCGTGAAGCATCGTGCTCCAAGCCTGGGCATGTTATGTGTTATGCATCTAATCACAGAATCGTTCAGATGGAAACAGACCTTAAAGATCATCAAGTCCATCAATCCAACTCCATCACCCCAACTGTACCAAGTCCAGTGCTCTAAGCTCCGGAATCTACGTGACTTTTTAACACGTCCAGGGATGGCGATTCAACCACCTCTTCCTGAGCTACCCATTCCAGTGCCAGACAGCCCTTCAACAAAGACATTTCCCCAATTCCAAACCTGTGCACACATTGCTGGGTCACGTGCAGCTCCTAGAAGGGTACCACGTCCTCCCATTCCACTTTCAAGAACTGTATCTCAAGAGGTGGGGATGTGATCTGCAAATGCTTTTGGCACCTTCAGTCATCAGTTGACTCATCGAGTCCACAATCGCATCTTCCCAGCAGGCTCGCCCTTGGCTCGAGGTCTACAGCTCTGCCACGCTCCCAGCCACTGCTTTGCAGGCGTGTGCAGAAGAGCTCAGACTGCAGAAGGAGGGTTTCCCACCTCAATAGAAAACCAAAAAAAACATATCAATATAAAATAAGTAACAGCTTTCAAATGGCCACAGCTTCTTAAGAGCCTCTCGTCTTGTCGACTCCTGCATTCCTAGGTTTCTGCTGTTGTCATTGTCACAGCCTTTATACTGATGTCTCATTTAACTGGTTTTATACTTGGATGACTCCAGCCCATTCCAATCTCCATGGTTTCTTGCGCGGTGCTGAACAGCAGCTGGCTCCACGCATCCAGAACACATGAGCCTGTTTCACACAGCAGTGACAGCTAGAAAGTGGAGAATATCCTCTCTCAGGGGTGGATAACTTACATTAAGGTAATAAAGAGCTCTGCTTTGGAGGCGAGTTGAAGCCAGGAATGAGAACGGAGCGCAGGAGTGATAACGCTTGCTCCTGCTTTACATGAGCCTTAACTCACACTGGCAAAGGGCGGCAGAGAGCAGAGCAAACAAAGGGGCTTTGCCAGGCAGTGTTTACAGGCATAACATGATCTGTCCATGCAGCTGGAAGGCCATGGTGGGCTTCAGATGGGAGCCTGCCTCTTTCTGAAATTCAGACAGTAAATTATCTTCCAAAATTTACATTTCCAATTAAACAGTTCCTTGGGTTTTTTTCTATCTTGTAATACAGAAAAACCCCCAGAACAACCAAAGCAAACTTGTTTGGATAAACTTATGGATAGCAGGAGTGTGTGGATAGCAGCAGTAGGAGGTGTGTCCACCAGCTAATTGTCCCTCTGCACTCAGAAGAGGTGAGGCCACACCTTGAGTGCTGTGTCCAGTTTTGGGCACCTCAGTACAAGGGAGACATCGAGGTGCTAGAACGAGTGCAGAGGAGGACAACAAAAATGATGAGGAACCTGGAGAATAAATCTGATGAGGAGAGATTGAGACAGTTGGGGCTATTTAGTTTGAGGAAGGGGAGGCTTAGGGGACACCACATTGCTCTCTACAGCTATCTGAAAGGACATCGTAGAGATGTTGGTGCTGGTTTCTTCTCACAGGTAATTAATGATAGAACCAGAGGCAAGGGCTTCAAGCTTCAACAGATGCATTTAAAAGTCACTTACATGTAGTGTTGGGGGATCTGGTTTTAGGGGTGAACTTGTAGAGTAGGTTTGATGGTTGGACTTGATGATCCTAAGGGTCTTTTCCATGATGATTCTATGATTCTGGTCTTCCAGACTCTCAGTTTATTTATCATTGTTCCTATATCCTCAGCACAACTAAATAAAGAAAATAATTAATTACTGTTTATCCTTATCCTCTCACTCCACTAAACAGGTAAAAAGCCATGTGCCAAGCACCCTTTTTCTGACTATATTTGGAAAGGAGTAACAAAGGGAGAGTGTTTCAGCAAACCTCTGCCACCTGGCAATATTTTCCAGAGTATCCTTGACATCTAAGTGCTTTAGGCTGCCTATCAGTTACTAATTTTTATTTTAGCTAATTCCATAGGGAAAAAAAAGGCTCAAGAGGCTTAATGCAAGAAAATTATAGTCTCTTACATTAGAATGGATTGGTGCTCTTACAAATAATTTATCTGCTTTCTCCTTATTTCAACCAGCAGTTAGAGAACAAAGCTTAAGCTTCAGAGTACTCATTCGTAGTAAGTGATCTCAAGAAAGAAAAAATTGTGTAAAAATGTATAAATGCACTTGTTTCAAAAGTGGTGGAATTCCCAGAACGAACAAATAAATACTGCTCTGTAGCACTGGACTCCCTATGACACAGAGCATAAGATGATGAAGGGAGTGGAACACCTCCCTGATGAGGAGAGGCTGAGGGAGCTGGGTCTCCTCAGCTTGGAGAAAAGGAGACTGAGGGGTGACCTCACCAATGTTTATAAATATGGAAAGGGTGGGTGTCAGGAGGATGGAGCCAGGCTCTTCTCAGTGTCATCTAGTGACAGGACAAGGGACATTGGATGTCAGCTGGAACAAAGGAGGTTCCACATCAATATGAGAAGGAACTTCTTCCCAGTGAGGGTGACTGGAGCACTGGAAGGGGCTGATCAGAGAGGTTGTGGAGTCTCCTTCTCTGAAGACATTTAAAACCCGCCTGGATGTGTTCCTGTGTGACTGGATCTGCTGTGTCAGTGGGATTGGACTAGATGATATTTTGAGGTCCCTGCCAAACCCTAGTGTTCTGTGATTCTGTGATAAGGAAAAACAATTCTGTGAGGAGCCATAGGGAACTTTGTGCAGTTTTTCCAGCTTCAGTAGGCTTGAACAGGCAAATTAGTCAACTGCAGAATCTGATCAGAAAAATCAGTGATGGGTACTGCAGACTCAGTAACTATTTCTCAACCTCAATGCCTGTTTCTCGGACACCATGAAGATTCCTTAGCTTCACTTTTGTTGTTAGTGATTTTCTGTATCGATTAAGTGACATTCGGAGAGAATATGGCTTCAGTCTTCAAAATAAACAACTCCAAACTAAACACTGTCCCCCAGTTACAAGCAGATCCTAGATGTCATTGCACTGATGCAAATGAAGCCACCACTAACGAGATGTGCAAAGGATTCAACTCTCCTCTTGACCTTAGTCCTTAGATGTCAATTGTCTGCACTATTAACTAGAGGTTCCTCAGCCAGTGAAAAACACCTGCTGTATCCATAGGTGTTAACCTGTCTGCAGTCCAACAGGAGCTCTGCTCTAACAGCTGTGCCAGAGAGTACAAGGATTTAGGATGCTGCAGACACCCACGTCCTTGGGTAGTCATAACTTACTCCTTTCTCAAAGTGAAGTGCAGATATACTCCCAGAAGTAGGGGATAAACCAGGCACAGCAAAGCCTGCAGAACACTGACAACAACCTTATTCCCTACCTGAGCATCACAGGGCATAAAATAGAATCAAAATTCAGGAATCTTACACACAGAAGGTATCAGAGAGGTCTTATTGTCAACAGACATTTCATGGACATTTTACAGGAGCAATCCATAGACTAAGGGAATGAAATCTCTGTCATATCAAAGGGTGGGAAGAGGGGTGAGGATGGTTCACTGAGATTGAGTTGGACAGTGGGGGTCCCGAGTGTGGTATTTCCAAGAGCAGTTGTGGATGCCCCACTCCTGAAAGTGTTCCAGACCAGGCTAGATGGGGCTTGGAGCAACCTAGGCTAGTGGGAGATGTCCCTGTCCACAGCAGGCACAGATAGACTACATCATCTTTAGAGGTCCCTTCCACCAAACTATTCTATTACTTCCTCTGTTGAGGAAGAAGATTCAGAGCAAAACTGAGGAGCTGATCACGCAAGTCCATCTGGTAGGGCTCAAATCACTTAGAGAATAAGGGAGCAGCTCTCCCATAGTCAAAAAGGAAAAGAGCTTGAGGACTGGCAAGAAAGGACATCAAGAATCTCTGCCCACAGACTGCTGTAGTCTAATCGGCTGCAAAGCTGACAACGCCTCGCACAAAGAAGCCAGACAGCTATTCACAGGAAAGAGAACGTAATGACCAAACAGCATCAAAAGAGATGCTTTCCCTCCTGATAGTACAATCTGTCCCCCTGCCAAATTAATTGCACAAATTAGTATTTGTCATTGTAAGAGTTTTGCTTCAGCCACATGCATTTGCTTGTGACAAAACTTCAGCAAAGACTACTGCATCTTGTGAGATGAAAACCTACCTGAATTATCCATGATTTAGCATAGATACCTATAAATTAAACTTTGGAGAAAAAAATTACAGAATCACAGAATTTTTAGGGATTGGAAGGGACCTCAAAAGACCATCCAGTCCAATCCCCCTGCAACAGCAGGATCACCTAGACCAAGTCACACAGGAACACATCCAGGCAGGTTTTAAATGTCTCCAGAGGAGACTCCACAACCTCCCTGGGCAAATTCAAGTAGGGTATTGTAACTGTGGCATGAACAGCTAAGTATGTAAGCTCTTAAAATCCCCACCCAGGGGAAAGAGAGGCAAGGAAATTCAGGCACGAGGAAGAGGTATAATGATGCCCTGAAGCATCAAAAGTAGAGTGGCTTCTTTCAGGCACCTGACTCAGCTGACCTGTACATTGTTTTAGTACATTTTTATATGTTACCTTTGAAGACTTTTTCCTCTCAAGGTTTAGTCACGACCCTGTGTTCCTCACGTCACATTCCATAACTTCTGGAAATTCATCCTGTGCTGTGTTTTATACAGGTAAAGGGTGAGGCTGGGCAGGAAATGTTCGTCTCAAACGTGACCGCGTTTCTGTGACACTCATTTCCAAGAACAAGAAAGCAACCCACTGCACATCATCAAGTTATAGTTACTAATAGTAGTGAGAAAATGTAAACCACCAAGGCTCTGCAGTTAACACTGCACTGATGGGCTGAGGGCCCCATTTGAGGCAAACAGGCAAGATGCTGTCAGTGTGCGCAATGCCTAGTGAAAGAGCAGCAGCTCCCATGGGGCAGGGAGAAACGACTAATGTAAACAAGGCTTAATTTCACATCTGAAGCCAGAGAACATTAAAAGGGGCTCTGGTGTCTGCGACTGATTTTAGACACCACTTCTGTAAAAACAAATGTTTCCTGATCGACTTCATTTGCTTTTGCTCCCCTGCCAAAAGTCAAGTAGTTCTTCCCATCCCAGGCCCTCCACTATTTTCCTCCTAATTGCCAAGTTGTTTTCCTCCAGTCGACACATAGAGGTGATAGATTGTGACTTAAGTAATTACAGCAGCTCATCTAGCTCAAACTGATGGCATCAGTTAATAACATCACTGCTGCCAACAGTAACAGAGAGGAACAAAACCCAGCTCTAAACAGAAAATTAAGTCAAATTAAAGAACAAATAAACCTGATGTAACCACAATCCACTCATAAGCATTTTATAAACAAACTTCATCTCAATAAATCCAGTAAATTCCACTCTATGCTGCTTTATCCAAGTGAATGAAACTTCACAGGGAATTTCAGAGAAACAAAGAATCATAGAATCATTAAGGATTGGCAGGCACCTCGAAAGATCATCTAGTCCAATCTCACTTCACTGAGAATCAGGACAACGTTGTGCCAGCTTTTCTGTGTCCATGAGAGCCATCCCCTGCCTCTAGGTGTTAAGTGGATTAACCTGACATATAACGTGCATATAAGATGAAACCAAGTTTGAGTGGGTGGGTTTAATTTCCATTCAGTTTGTGGAGAGTTCCCTTTAACTCTGAAAAGCATTTGAACTATTTAGGAACTCCAGCCTAAACAGAAAAATCTACAAGACTCAAAGTAGTCATTTGACTACTCATTCTGGTTGCAAATGCTCATGATGAAGTACTTCGTCTGCCATATTTAACTAGCAGGTCAAAGGCAGGTATCTCTCTCCAAATAGGAGTTGTTACCATCAGCCTGATGTTCTTGGGAACTTTCTCCATCTGCTTTGCTGGAGCAACTCTACTTTGTACAGCTGATTGACTGACACAGATGTAAGCCACTGTCTTTGGTGGCTCTACGGTGGCACTTTGTCCTAGTCTCTGCTCTACTACAGACAACTTTCTCTACAGAGAAGGAAAGAAGATCTGTTTCCAGCATCAGCTCCAGTGTCCACTTGGAGCCAGAATCAAACTAGAATCATGCAAAGACACTGACTGATTTCAGACTTGGAATCCTCCAGTTCCCAGTTCAGTCTCTGTCACAGCCTCACGTTTGCATCCTTACTTCAGCTGCTTCTACTTATCTCCTCTTAGGGTAAGCAGATAGGAGAGGTGGCATCCTGCTCAGATGACAGAACAGAGCAATGCAATTTAGTTCAGATAAACAAACCTCTAACAGGGCATCACCCAAACAAGATTTGTAAACACTAAAATTAAAAAAAAAAAATCAACATATAAAAAAAAAAATCTTCCTGTGTTAACTATCAGCCCATTAAATATCAAAAACATTTCAGAGCAACTCAGCTCCTCCATAATTAAATCTGGTTATGTGGTTAGACTCCTGAAAAACAAGTCCCATGTTGCAGGAAAACGTTAGAAGAGTCCAGTGCAGAGCCACAAAGATGAAGGGAGAGGAGCACCTCCCTGATGAGGAAAGGCTGAGGGAGCTGGGTCTCTTTAGCTTGGAGAAAAGGAGACTGAGGGATGACCTCATTAATGTTTATAAATATGGGAAGGGTGGGTGTCAGGAGGATGGAGCCAGGCTCTGCTCAGTGTCATCTAGTGATAGGACAAGGGACAATGGGTGTCAGCTGGAACGTAGGCGGTCCCACATCAATATGAGAAGGAACTTCTTCCCAGTGAGGGTGACAGAGTACTGGAAGGGGCTGCCCAGGGATGTTGTTTAGTCTCCTTCTAGGAGACACTTAAAACCCACCTGGGTGTGTTCCCGTGTGACTTGATGTAGGTGATCCTACTGTGTTAGGGGGATTGGACTAGATGATCTTCTGAGGTCCCTTCCAATCCCTAATGTTCTGTGACTCTGCGAGGACTTTTAAGTCTAGCAAGCAGAAGCAAGTGTTCATCCCTTCTTAGCTCCAGAACATGAGAAAACAGAAAAGCTTCAGTCTCTCTGCTGAGAAAATTAGGAACCCATTAAAACACCATGAAAACCCATCCCTTGCATTCCACAATCTCCAAAGCCTTACAGCCCTTACAGCAGGACACCTCATCAGGTCGTTTGCTGCAACCAAGAGTTAGGTTACAAGAGTAGCTGTGTGATGGTAGCAGAACATCTGCTTTGGAGAAAGAGGTTCTGAGAAAACAGCAGTGACTTTCCCACTAGCCTTCAGGAGAACATGGGAATGGAGCAAAGCAGCAGTAACTAGTACCTCAGAATCACAGAACGTTAGGGGTTGGAAGGGACCTCGAAAGATTATCTTGTCCAGTCCCCCTGCCAGAGCAGGATCACCTAGATCAAGTCACACAGGAACACATCCAGGCGGATTTTAAACATCTCCAGAGAAGAGGGGTGACTTAAGGGGGGGTGAAGGGAGCAGTGAAGGCTGATGTATTTGACCACAGAGCCCTTCAGATACAGAAGAAAACAAACAAACCAAGGTAGCAACACATGAGAAATGTATCATCCTACCACCCAGCACCTCATCCTTTGTTGAAAAGTCAAACCAGCAGACTCAGTCACAAGACCATCATGAAGGACCACGTTTACAAAAGCTGTTTTGCTCCTCTACAAAAGCAAACAAGAGACAATTGTGAGCATAAACAGCTCCATTAAGGGGTTTGTCAGAGACCTGTGATGGGAACTCAACCAGCACACTGGGGCTCAGCAAAGGTGAACTTACCAATACAGGAATCCAGACAGCTGCACATTTTGACCCAGTTACTGAACCTCAGCATCACATAGAGGTAGGTTTAGATTAGAAATTTAGATTAGATTTTGTCAAGAAAACAATCTTCATGGAGAGAGTGGTCAGGCACTGGAAGGGGCTGCCCAGGGTGGTGGTTGAGTCACTATCCCTGGATGTGTTTATAGATGTAGTGTTGGGGGATCTGGTTTAGGGGTGAACTTGTAGGGTAGGGTTGATGGTTGGATTTGATGATCCCAAGAGTCTTTTCCAACCTGAATGATTCTGTGATTCTATAGGTGGGTTACTCCCCAGATCCCTTCAGCCATGAGTGACTGGCCGGGCTATGGACCACTCTTGAGTCGCACAGACTCTTTGGTGCCAGGTGTTTTTACCATCATAATGCAAGCAGCTCCTCCATCGCCCATATCAGTGAACTTGTCCTCTCACAGTGCAACACATCAGCAGCAAAGACCATTATCAGCCCCTTGAGCAAGTCTCAGAAGCATCATTTGTTCAGGTCTGGTGCAGTTTTGCTCCCTCCCCAGGCACTTAAGGTAGGAAATAGCTTGCCTGCCACTTCACGAGTTTTATATCTGCAATTTCTAAAAGCTTCATGTAATAGGAAAAAAAATGTAATAAAGGTTTTTAAAAGTCATTTTAAAGGAAGCACTAACAACTCTCACCCCTTGAGAAGCTGCATGGAGCTCTTTAGCCATACCTCCACCACGAGGCAATATTCGCTCTCTCTTCAAGCACTGCATGAAAACAGTCTTCAAGAATACACTCTTCAGAATCATCTTTTTCCAGCATCTGTTTCTCAAATCACCTCAGGGAAGGAAGCTGAGAGAAACATTTTTTAAAATCTATTGATTTCAAGTATTATGTTTATCATGTCTGGTGATGAGGACAACTCCATTGTATGATTTAGCGTTTTTAACCCAAACTGTGATTTACCCTATCTGCTGACAACAAAATCTTTACCTGCACAGCTAGTGAGAGACATGTTTGCACCCCCACTGCTGTAGAGAAAAACACCTCCATCTCCTCCAAACAAACTTAGAAACCCTGATATTCATAAGCAACACAAAAAGGTTGTAAGTGAATTTACAAAACAGGGAATGAAAAGGGTTGATGGTTGGACTTGATGATCCCAAGGGTCTTTTCCAACCTGAATGATCCTGTGATTCATCCTGTGATTCTGTGAAAAAAATCAACCCAAAGGAGGTAAAAAAAGAGATTGCGATGACAACAGTGGCACCACTGAAAAAGACCCAAAGAGCCTGACACTATAGGGTTCCGATCAACAGTTTTGAACAGGCACTCAAAAGAGTTACCAGCTACAAGCTAGAAACAAAGATTGGATCTGGAAATGAAGAGGTGATTACGAGGACAGGGAGATCTGTTAACTCACTGTCCCTGTGCCCTTGTGGCCAAGAAGGCAAACAGTATCCTAGGGTCGATTAGAATGGGAGTGGTTAGCAGATGGAGAGAGGTTCTTTTCTCCTTCTACTCTGCCCTGGTGAGACCACATCTAGAATATTATGTCCAGTTCTGGGGCCCTCAGTTCAAGAAGGGCACAGAGCTGCTGGAGGAAGTCCAGCACAGAGTCACAAAGATGCTGAAGGGAGAGGAGCACCTCCCTGATGAGGACAGGCTGAGGGAGCTGGGTCTCTAGCTTGGAGAAAAGGAGACTGAGGAGCGATCTCATTAATGTTAATAAATATGTGAAAGGTGGGTGTCAGGAGGATGGAGCCAGGCTCTGCTCAGTGTCATAGAATCACAGGACAAAGGGCAATGGGTATGAGCTGGAACAGAGGAGGTTCCACCTCAATATGAGAAGGAACTTCTTCCCAGTGAGGGTGACAGAGAACTGGAACAGGCTGCCCAGGGGAGTTGTGGAGTCTCCTTCAATGGAGACGTTTAAGACCTGCCTGGATGTGTTCCTGTCTGACTTGGTCTAGGTGATCCTGCTATGGCAGGGGGGGTGGACTAGATCTTTCAAGGTCCCTTCCAATCCCTAATGATTCTATGAGACTATGATTCTGTGAAAGAAATCAGGTTAAAAAATGAGACAGAAGAGGCATCACAACATAGTTCCACAATGCATTTGAACTGGGAAATTAGAATATAAAAAGTACTAGATGGTACTAAGAACTGAAGAGGAGGAGTGACACTTGGGAATAGAAGACGAGGTACAATCTGTGCATTTTGCACTAAGAATTCCACCTGCAGAAAGACTTCATCAGCTGAAGGCATCCCAGATGGATTTTGGCATCTTCACGGTGGTTTCACTCCCACATTTTTGAAAAGGAAGGGACCAACTCAATTCAAGTGCTGGGGGAAGCCAGATACACGTGGATGTATATGAGTGATGAAGTTCCTTCTCGTATTGATGTGGAACCAATTTTCCAGATTACACCCATTGCCCCTTGTCCTATCATTGATGACACTGAGCAGAGCCTGGCTCCATCCTCCTGACACTCACCCTTTACACATTTATAGACATTAATGAGGTCACCCCTTAGTGTCCTTTTCTCCAATCTCAAGAGACCCAGCTCCCCCAGCTTCTCTCCTCATAACGGAGTTGTTCTACTCCATCATCTTCTTGCCTCTGCGCTGGACTGTTTCTTTCCAGCAGTTCTGTGCACAATTCCTTTTCAAGGAATCCATTCAGAGAGCAAGGACCTTTTAAGTCAGCAATTTATCATTTCCTGCCACAAAATAATCTGATGCTGTAGCAGTGCTGTGATTTCTAAATCAATAGGATTTAACTGTCATCACCACAGTCAGACGCACTATTTCTTAGCCCATTTTTTGGCAGAGCTGGATGTCTGCAGCCTTTCTAAAAGTTTACAACAACACTGAAAAAGCTGTTTTGATTTTCAGCTTGACAGTTTTAACTCTGTACAGAATCCAGACAAGGCAAACTGACTGAAGTGCCTTGGAAAAATAAAAAGTCTGTTGTGAATGAATGGCCACAGCAGCACCAAAGATGATTAATTAGAAATCTGCATCGTTCCCTTCTTCAGATCTGGTTTTCACATAGAGGACAAACTACAGAATCACAGAACAAACATGGTTGGAAAGGACCTCCTAGTCCACCGAGTCCAACCATACCCACAACAATAAAAAAACCTAAATACTTGATTGATTGACAAACACAAACTAATCCTCTCTATATCTGCCACTATAGCACCTCATGGAGCACCACGTCTGCTCGTTTCTTAAATACCTCTAAGGATGGTGACTCAACCACCTCCCTGGGAAGGCCATTCCAGTGCCTCACCACTCTTTCTGTGAAGAATTTCTCCCCAATATCCAATGCAAACCTCCACTGCCTCAACTTCAAACCATTTAGCCCGGTTTTGTCAATAGTTACTAAGGAGAAGAGGTCAACACCTAGCTCTCTACAACCTCCTTTCTGGTAGTTGTAGAGGGCAATGAGGTCCCCCCTCAGCCTCTTTTGCAAACTAAACATGCCCAGCTCCCTCAGCCTCTCCTCATAGGACTTGTTCTCTAACCCCTCATGAGCTTGTTAGCTCTGCTCTGGACATGTTCCAGCATCTCAATGTCTTTCCTATAATGAGGGGCCCAGAGGTGATGCCTCTCAAGGGCCAAGTACAAGGGCACAATAACCTCCCTTCTCCAGCTGGCCATGCTATTCCTGATACAAGCCAGGATCCTATTGGCCACCTGGGTACACTGCTGGCTATATTAAGCTGGCTGTCTACCAGGTCCTTTCCTGCTGGGTAGCTTTCAAGCCACTCATCCCAAGCCTGTAGCATTGCCTGGGGTTGTTGTGAATGAAATGCAGGACTTGGCACTTCCAGGCAAATATAACATTATCAGGTTAAAAAAAGCCACACATTACTGTCCTGTTGTCCACTTCACTATGAACAGGGTGTTCTCCCCCCAAAAAATGATATTCCATAGCACAGAAATGTTCCAATACAATTGGAACAAGACATCCTGCCTAGCAATCGGCCATCCTCCATTTCTGGCCGTTCATAGAATCATAAGGGATTGGAAGGGACCTCGAAAGATCATCTAGTCCAATCCCCCTGCCAGTTGCCTGGCTCTTTACTCTGCAGTAACTAAGCTTAGCAGCAGCAGTAAGGACAAGAGACAGACAACGAAAGCTACTCTTAAACAGAGAATATTGACAGTTCTCAGCACGTTGTGTCTGGCAATGTTTGATGCATCTCAAGATCCCCACTCAACTCCCTACATCCTGTAGCCAACGTCTGCGAACAAGCAGATCCTTTCTGCTGCATTTGGATGATGAGACCTCGGCCACCTGGAAACACCAACAGCAGTTCAGACGTTTTGAGCTTTAGAGCTTAAGAGGAAGTGAATATAATGAAGTTAATAATGCACCCCATCACTATGAGAGCACCACGTCAGTTCTCAACTCTGACACACCACGTGGTACTGAAGAGACAACTCACAGCCATTCTGCAGAAGCTGCCAAAGGGAAAACCAGAAGTGGATAGGGAGGGGTCCAAAAGATTCCTTCTGACCCTCTGTCACTGAAAAGCAACTGTGTCACATTCACCAGATAACCCACAAACCAGACAATGGCCCAGCAGGTCACTGCTACAAATTGTTGATAATCTTAATTCATTCCTGCAGGTCCCTCCTGCACTGAACTGTATCAGGTTTAAACTTCTCTTTGCAGTTGTCTCATCTTGCAAACTTAGAAAAATTTACTCTCCATTTCAATTCCAGACCAGGACTAAAGTTTAAAGAAAATAATTTAAGCAGATGTATCACAACAAGCAGAACCAACCCCAAATGCAGCACTATGTGGTCAGCTTACAAAGATTTCAAACGAGATCTTACCTCATCCAGTGGACTGGACTCTTGCCAAGCAGCCACTCCACATCACAGAGATTCTGCTTCCTGCCCTTTAGCTTTATCAGAGAAGCCCATTCATATGCTGACACCACTGTGTGATGCAAATCAAAGCGTGAAAAGCAGGACTCTGAGCAGAATCAGATTCATTATGATGTTCTCCCACCAGCCTTCCACACCACCAGTATCTCTCCTCACTGGAAATGTAGTAAGGCCCACTGAGATAACCCTCACTCCAACTAAAGACAGTTTTAATTCTTCTAATGCTTCAGCATCCTCATGACACTGACTTCAGCGTGAAAGACTATGCAGTGGTCAGCAAGTCATTAATTCTACATCACCCAACTTACATTAAGCAGGCCAAGACATCATCACAAACTATCAGCCTCCTAAATTTTCTCTTCTTGTGACAGTGGTCAAATGTTAGACGATGAAGATCCAGACTGGGTCAGAAGTTTTCCCAATTCACTTTGTTTTTTGATGACTGTTTAGACTCTAAGCCTCTGCAGAGACTCTCCCCACCTGAAACTACTAAGTCTGGTCTCCCATCAACCTTTTCTATTCTGAACATGAACCACAAGAACATGAACTGCTTCATGTTGTAACTGCCCAGAGTCAAGCTCCTACGTTTGCAACAAGATTGGTTTCACTCTATCAGTTTTCATTACTATCTGTGCTTTATTGAGGTTTACGTGTCTTTTACTAGTAAAAAGTACAACACACAGAAAAGGCTGACAGCCAAATAATTTGGCTAATGTAAAGAATATGATAATTTTTAGAAGAATCCTGACATTTATGGTTATTGTAAACTACAAAAACAGTCCATGAAGCTCCACGTTTATCAGCTCCTGCACATTTATTACTATAAAAACAACTTATCTCTGATCTACAGCCTTAACATTCATGTTCAACAGCCCGACTAATCATCTTAAGTGCATCTGTTGTCATTGGAGAAGTGCTCTTTCCCTTCTCATGTGCAGATTTTTTACTGCAGTCTCCAACAAGAGACGAGAACTCCACCCCTCCAAAAAACCCATTCATCTGCTCTTACATAGGATTTTAATGTGATTTTTAGATGGGGCATATATTTTGTTCTGATAATCAACATTTCTGCAGTTCCCATAGAAAACTAAGTTAATCAGAGAGACATTTATAACCCACCTGGATATGTTCCTGTGCAACTTGGTCAAGGTGGTCCTGCTCTGGCAGAGGGATTGGACTAGATGATCTTTCGAGGTCCCTTCTATTCCCTAATGTTCTGTGATTGTGATTTATTGCTTTGTCTAGAAACACATTCAGGCATTACTGCTTTTCTTGGAAAGTAGCAACACACTCATAACCCAGTACAAGGAAGAAAGCAATACTCGCAGGCTACTTTTAACATGGAATGAATATCCTTCAATAATATTCTTTATTATGAGAATAAATACATAAAACAAATGCAATATTTTAGCCACACCTCATTTACATTCAGAAAATAATAGGTAGTTAATTAGGTATAATCATCAGAACAACAGATTTTCACTGAGCCAACAACACAGGAGGACAGCTGGAATGTTTATGCACTAGCAGCAGGCAAAGAACAGGTAATTTCGGTGTTTCCTCGTAGAGACAAACGACTGCAGTTACAAGCATGAACTGATGGAAGCATTTAGCTCCGTGCTGTGGCCGTTTGAGGTTGTTCTGACTGCAGCTGCTTTCCAAGGTATTCCCTGAAAGAAATGAAAGCTTAGATGAGAAACTTTAAGGAGAGCAGGGTAGTGGTGTGAAGTCAGGGTAGAGGTAGGAAGTACAAAATAAAGAGGAAAAAGCTCAAGTTCTAATTTACTCATTCTGTTAACATCTGCTATCAACAGTTGGCTGGGCTACTATGCAAAGTATCTGACTTTTAGGTGCCCATCCCTCTGAAAACAAGGTACTTCAACCAAACAACAAAACTGTCTAGAAAAATAAAAAGCCCACTGGTAACACTTAGAAAGTCCTGGCAAGTATTACAGAACCCCCAAAGCCCGTAGATTTTACTTTCTGAATATATGCATTATAAGCTGTGGCAAAGAGCTAAAAGGATCTCCAAGTCACTGATGTTACACCCATCCTCTCAACAGTGAACAAACACCCTCTGAATTCTTAGCATTTGCCCTGAGCAACAGTATCTCAATTCTATGGAAAAAACTGCAGAGTTCTTTTGAGCATTCCCATCTTGCACCAGCTCATGGGGAAACAGCTCGACACTTCAAAGAACCACGTACGAAGCTGAAGGAGGTCTTTGGTAATATCTGGGTTGTTCTTTGCTATACAAAATGAACTCCAATAATTTCCCCACTGTCTCAGCTGAAAGGAAGGTTTCGGGACCTGGGAAACGTAAGTGTTGTTTTTCCATTGCCAACTGCACACTTAGGACCAGAGCTTTCCTCCCTACACACATATTTCAACCTACACAGGTCAAACATCAGAAGCAGTTCAGGTAAAGGACTTTCAGAATGTTCAGAATTAAGCCTTTAAAAAAAAAAAAACCAAAACAGGCAAAAAAGCAAAGAAACAATCTCAAGAGTGTGCACTTATGCTCTATTGAAAACAAAAATGGGGTGGAACATTCTCAAAGCACCTTTCAAAAACTAGTTTTCAGTTTAGCATCCTGCTGAGCAGCTCATTCCCTACACATTCCCTACAATTCCTATCGCACAATGGTAGTTGTAGCATCACAACTGTACCACCCAACTCTTGTCAGCTTTGAAGTATCCAAGAAAACTGATTTCTGTAAAGTATAATGTTAACTTCAAATGCCACCAGTAAAGAAAAATGACACCCCATTGGTATGCTGAACCGTATGTTATGATTTAGTATCTTCCCCCACAGCTCTCCGAGTACACATTCACCCAGCCTTTCTGAACAGACAGGTTTCTGTTCAATTAACTCTCAAGTGAATTGCTAAGCTCCCTTGAACCTGGTTATAGCACTACCACAGTAACTCTAGAGAGGTGGCTGACAGAAATATGAAGCTCAGGAGGGGCCACCACAGATCTTTGCCAGAGCCACAGCCATGGAAATCAGTAAAGAAAATAAAGAAACAAGGCTCAACTACAAACCAGAACTATGCCAGTATTCAGTTTCCAGAATATGACATTAACACATCATGCTGCTGGTTTAGAAATTAAACCACTGGATGTTACCTATAATTTTCTATATAGAGTATAGACTAGACATTATCTATTATTTTAAATATACCATATATGTTTTACATGACATGGCACTGCTCTTCACAGAAGCAGACAAATAGTATAGCTACGAATGCAGTGCACTAAATACAAAGAGACATCTTCCTGGAAAGTATTAATAGGCAAGCTACAGATCACCTCCTGACTACTGAAAGCACTCTTCATGGCATGGTTTAGAGCCCTTGTGGTGTGAAATGCAAAATTAATGTGGGTCTTCACACTGACACTATAAGAACTTCCTTTTCACTCAGCAGTTTCCCTTCAGAGAGGTTTTATCCATAAAGAAGCAGCAAATCAGTGCAGTCCTACTAGAAGGCTACTGCTAAAACATTTTATTAGATTCCCAAGAGACTGAAAAATACAAGGTGCAATCCTACGTGTGTATTATAGAAGAGATGTTTCATTAACGCTTACACAGAGCAAGTCTGTGAATTCAACAGAAGCCACTCAACCCAGCCACATAACTTGGGTTTAAGGCAGGTTTACATTTCATCAGATTTAGTTGCCACTAGGAACAGCAAGCAAAATGCTTTCAGCACTTAAAGAGATTTAAGCTTGCACAGAATATTTCAGACTGACACAAATCTTGTTTAACCGATTCTTTCCATCAGGAAATCATATCTTTAAAGTGACACTAATCAAAAGTGAAACTACAAAAGTAATGTCTTTAGTGACATGTTTTTCAGCAGAGCACAGGAAAATGCAAATTTTCTTTGAACAAAAGAAAATACAAACTGAGCAGGTTGCTCAATATTTGCTCCACGTTAACAGAAGCTCTAGAAATATTCAAGTGACTTCTACAAAGCAAGAAGATCTCACAACAGAAAACTGGATCGGCATGGAATCTCAGAAAGCACATGCACAATACAAACCACTGCTCCTACCTGTACAGAGTGAAGATTTACAATGACACATATTTATGTTCCAATAAACAGACAGGAGCACCCATACTTGATACCAAAGTTGCCCATAACCAACAGGGGTTTTGCCTAACTTGTCTCATTCTAGCTAGGAACTGCCCTCTTAATGTGTTTATTAGGATAACAACCTATTTTCTCAAACTGGGAAGTTCATTAACTCCTATTAATTCTACAAAGGAACTGTGTTACTGGTGAAGGGTAGAAAACAGGATAAATAAATTCAGTGCATTGAATCACGGTGGAGGCATTGGTTTCTGTATGTCAGTTTATCAAGCATTACACCTTGAGTTTTAGGAAGGAGTTAAAAAAAAAAAAAGCAGCAAAGAGTCAAAGGAGAAGCAAGTACCAGGGCTGCCAGATATTCCTGTGGGACTTGATCTAGTTGATCCTGCTGTGGCAGGGAGATTGACTAAATGATCTTTTGAGGTCCCTTCCAACCCTTAATGTTCTGTGATTACCCCTTGAAGTTCTCATTATCAAAAGCAAGCACAGTATAGGGGCTGTCTTAGGAGACCAATGGACTTTGGAGACCAAGGTCTGTGCCAAACAAGATTAGTAGCAAATGCTGAGTGTTCAGTGCTCTCTCTATAGAACAACTCCTAAAAATACAGCATGCTGCAAATCCTAGGTGGGTTCAGATTTTGTAGCCTCTCTCTGCATAAACAGACATCTTATAAGATGGAAAGCAAGCAACTCTGTCTAGGATGTGCACTCTGAAAATAACTCCTGGATCTGCTGCATATTCAGTGATTATCTGAACTGGTTGCTTCATTCCATATGTTGTTTCTTAACTTGACTTCCAATAGATCAGCAGGACTGCATAATGTAATGATTCTCTTTTATTCCTGACCTCCAGTCCCCAGCTCAACAGCACTGCCGCTGACAGAGCAGAAGTAATAGGCTGCACTGACTACATGAGTTATGAGCAAGCTCTCCTTGGCCTAATTTTGCCAGAAGGCAAGCAGGAAACTACATTCTAGGTGACCAGAAAGGTCATAGATAAATTACACGTTAAATTACACAAGCAGGATATCTAGTGTTCACCTGTCTCTTGACACAGCTCTTATTTTAGTGGAGTAATAGAAGCTTGGAACTAATCTCTTTAGAATAAACAACAAAGTATGGGTTCACAGATTTCCAAGACAGAAGATTATCTCTGCTGCTCAACTTGTGACACTGATGCTGCTCTAAACTGCCTTGAAACACAACCAGTTTCTCTCTGTGGTTCACCAAAAGGTGCTTTGAGTCACAACATTTCATCCCTGAAGTTCGGTAAAACGCTGTGCCGAGAAGCACGGGAAAGGAAAGTGTTTCATCTCTAGAAGTTAACATACATAAATCACTTTAAGAAGCTCAGTAGGTACTGTCAGTTTAGAACTGAGTACTTTGATGCTTAAGTCTTCATGATTAAAAACTTTGCTACCAACAGCACCAGGTCCCACAAACCAGCTCCTATACTAAACTGGTCAACTTGGTTATTGCCTCTGAACACCAGTAAAGCCAAGGAATAAGGACGTAACGTTTCTTGTACACGGTTACAGCACAACTTGAACCAGATTTGTACAAAAAACCTGCACCATCACACCATGCTCAACACCCCCATCTGCCAGCAACAGGCTGTTCCCACCAGCGCAGAGTACCGTGACTAGAACAGTTAGTTCAAGTGAGTCTAAAACAGGTTTAATCACCATTTAAAGGCATTAAGTGATGCTAAAAAGATACCTTTGCTCCCTGCTTCATCAAAAGCGTGATCATTTAACATGCAAATGTGACTAGAATATTTCACCTGAACTTAACTCATCTGAAGAGCTGACAGCAGTTACTGCTTTTGCCATCTGAGCTCCAGCGCTCCACAGAATGCCTGACAGTCTGATTTCTTCTGCTTTTATCCCTGATTTAAAACCCCCCAAGGACAAGCCAGCTGAGCACCCTATAATGAACTCTTCAAATTACTTAGGAGTTAATTGGCTCCAAGTTGAGTTATTGGCAACCTAATGATACAGAAGTGTTTTATGCAGAGTGTCACATAGCGGCACCATGACAGTCCCTCAGTTCAGATACAAGCCTTCCTGACTCTGCTGTTCCAGGAGCAGCACAGCAAAACTGTTACCCTATAATCCTTCTCTTGGTAAGCATTCGTGCATCTGGCAAATATAAGCCAAGGCTAGTGCATCCCAGAGCCTTGTTTCAATAAGAATTAAGCATTTTCCCTGCAGAGATCCCTACACGAAACCAAAACTGGCACTAACTTAAGCAGATCCTTTTTACTGACAGCTCTGAGGACCCAAAGCTAGTTGCAATTGCGTTCTCTCTCATTCTCAAGTCTAAAAACTAACAGACTGAACAGCAGGCACAGAAACATTCACACAGATCCACACAGATCTAGAAGACCAGATGTGATGTTTTTAAAACTCATATGCTTAAGCTGAAAATGAGAAAAAGCAGGTACACTTAGGTATCCAGGGAAAAATTCATTCCCAGTGAGAGCTGTGCTGAATAAAAAACAGGTATATTTTTACTACCAGATTTTTCAAGACATCAGAACACAGATGAAATAAGATCAATCTCTCCTGCTGAAGGTAAATTCAGTAACTAAGCCTATCCCACTGCAAACTATCTATAGCTATTACATGTAAGTATTATAGTTTATAATACTTAGAATGCTTTGAATACAAGAGAATGGCACAGTGAGTCAAGTAGCACGTCACTAGAAAAGCAGGCTGGGGTGTAATGTGTAATAATGATCCAAAATTACATTGCATGTTTAGTCTGTCTCCAGACACACTGAAATGTAGAGTTTTCCAAAGTTCTCCTTACAGGTATTGAATAAGAACTCTGGATTTTTGTCACAGGTCATTTACACACTGCCTCTGCAGTGTGAAAGAGAAGAAGCAAGACAAACATATATAACCCCCATATTCTTCAGAAAAGGGAGAAAACCAGCTTTGTTTTACAGAGGACATACTGCAGGGAGAGGTGCTTTTCATCAGCCTTGCTGGCCCGTTTTCTACAAGTAGGTGACTTCAAGAACCTGTCAGAACGTGCTTGATAAACTGTTTCCTCTATCACTTTCACTGTTAACTTTATCATTACCCAGCTTTTTAAAAAAATCCCACTGCATCAGAAGAATGGCAGAAGCTATTGGTACTTCCAAGCTTTTCAGAAAGGAAAGGTTCTTCAAGTTCAACATTAAATGAGTTGTTTGTATCTCAACATCCATGTTCCAATGTACTCAGATGTACTGTTGCATTCTATCCTTCTCCGAGGCAAAGCCAAACTGGAAGGATAAAAACCTTTGATGAAATCATTATTTTTTTTAACTCTCCTCACTTCATGCTGAGCATACCTAATTACTTTGAAAGTTATACAAAGTTTTTAGGCAAATTCTGAAGTTCTTCAGAACTTCAGGCTTTTGAGCCTTCACTGTGAAGGTCTAATGCTTTGTTCGTAAGGCAACATGATGACCTCTCAGCAAGCTCTGTGGCAGAACACACCAGGACTTCAGGGGTTTTGGAGTTTTATTAGAGAACTAGTGTAAAAAAATCATGAAAGAAAAATAACTCCAAACCTCCCTTCAAGTCCAATTCTCAAAAACAGAGAAAAGAGATGCCAGCAGCAAGTAATTTTCAGCTTTATCTAACTGAGCAGCTTCTGCTACACCAGGACTATAGGAAAACTATTTGCACCCCTCAAAATGGAGGCAGAAACATTAAAAGGTAAGGTGGGAGGGGTAAGAGACTAAAAGCCAAGAACACTGATGCAAAAGAATGGTCAGGCATTCACTCTGTAAAACAGCTGTCAACTGTTCAAGGGCAAACCTAAATTACACGTTGTTGTGAACACAAAGCAGTTCAAGTAAGGTGAAATATATGGTTTGAGTGAGTAACTCGTGACATTCAACCATATAAGGTGAAAATAGTCAAGCTGCAACCAAAACATACAGAAAAAACCTAGCTAAGATCATCTCACACATCATATTGCTCTTTCACTTAACAACTGCAATCATATAACATAAACCTTAAAGAAATCTGCTGAATCCTCTCTCCATACCCTAATACTTCTCACTGCTGGTAGCATGTTAAATGACCTTTACTTACCAGTTGTGAACCATCAGCTTCTGCACAGCCAGCAGTGCATTATAACGAACCTGTTGGTCTTCATGATGCATGTGGTTCATTACCAGCTGTTTGCCACCAAGCTGTTCAATCACTCTAAAAGAGACAAAGGGAGTGGGGTTTTTGACATTACTTCAACTTCTGGGTAGTTATCCTATCCAACTATTTCATGTTCAAGGCTTTAAGAGGTTGAGTCACACAACATTTATTATTTATTATTATTTCCTAGCACATCTCTTATTTGACACACTGCAACAGCAGATCTTCTGTACTACCTACTAATTCAATTTTTTTAAAGTATTCCCAACATCAGAAAGTGTTTCTAATGAACTCTACTATGCACTACACACCTCCATAAACTTTTAAATACGTAACAATAAAGGAGGAAGCACTTTTCAAAGAGGTCTCTAGGAGAATCTCTAAGAGAACCTGCTCTAGCAGTGGAGTTGGACTAGACTATCTCCACTGGTCTCTTCTAGCTCCCAGTATTCTATGATTTATTTACCTTACCCAGCTTGTAAAAAAACTCAATACAGACTTGAGAGGGTTAGCGCTATCAATCAACATTTAGGAGGAGATAATTTATACATTGGGAGTGTACTAATTGGGGTGTGGTGGTTTGGTCCTGGCTGGAGGCCAGCTGCCCACCAAAGCTGCTCTATCACTACCCCTTAATTGCAGAGACAGAAAAAGACAAGGCTGGCAGTTAAACACAACAGTTTAATAAGGCATAAAGCATAAATCAAAAGCCATGCACAGAAGCAAAGGCAAATAAAGACTATTCTCTCATTCCCACCAGCAGAAGGTATTTAGCTGCCATTCGAGGAAGCAGGATACAGGTGGTGGTTGGTCTGGACAACAAAATGCTATCAACAATTCTCCCACACTCTTTCTTTCTTTCCCCTTGCTTTTATAACTGGGCCAACATCATACTGAGTGGAACATCACTTTGGGAAAAGTCTGGGAAAGCTCACCCAGCCCATCCCTTGGCCTTCCTCGGTTGCTGAGAACATTAGGAAAGAAACAAAAAAAGCCCACAGCCCTGGTGCTGTATGAGCACAGATATATTTAGAAGATGTGTAATGTGGTGCTGAGGGACACTGTTTAGTGGTGACCTGGTAGTGTTACATTAAGTGTTAGACTTCATGATGTTAAATGTGCCTTCCTACCAAAATGACTCTGTGGCTCTTACTTCCATTCCTTCAAGTCTCAAATCTGCTCAGAACACTACTTTTAGTTCTGTTTTCCTTCTCCTCAACTCCCAGTGCAGCCATTACCATGTGAGTACATCTTCTGGAGAGACTGTTCCTCGTAAGAGTGGACTAGGGCAAGAGAGGGGCAATTCAAACAAGTTCCTGATTGCAAAAGAGCTCTATTTTAACATGACCCACTGAACAGGAAGAATAAAACACTTGACGAACAAAAGCAAAAGCAGCTTAAATTGTTATGACAGAAAACATCAATATGAAGTCCACGTATCTAAATGCAAACCAAGGCAGAAGAGCTGTTTCGGAATCTTGAGCTAAGGAAGGGAATGGCATTAGGCATCAATCTCCTCTACATGCAAAACATAAAACCTACTGCATTCATGTGACTCAAAGTATTGACATGTTGATTAAATTCTTGGTAGCTTTACTAACTTCTTCCATTGTGTGTCTTCTGCTTTGTTTAGGCAGAGGTTACCTTTGCTGACACTAAAAAAGACGCAGTTTGTATTTGCTCATCTGATCTAGTTTGTGTTTTCTCCTTCCCAGTGTTTTAAGTTGAATCTACAATCCCTGTGCAGCATATTTTAACATAAATAAGCAAAAAGCCATCAGCAAAGTCTACACTCCAGCTACTCTCTTGAAGAGCAAGATACTGGCATTTTTCTTACCGTTTCCCACGGGGATAGTGTCGTACATATTCTCCCACATCATGAGCAGCTACAGCCAGCACTTGCGGGTCATCGGAAACCTCCAGCAGTTTTGTTAATATTCTAAGAAAGGATTTGAAAGAATGAGGTATCAAGTTTGGTTTAAGGGTTCACTTAGTATTTACTTCATTGTTGCTTTTTAAATTATAGATACCTTAAAATAACAAAGCCTGTAGCCATAAAAACGCTTTACAAGTCACTCAAACAGCAAAGCTTGCAGAGCTTTTTTCAAACATGCATTGCACTTAAACCAATGGAGAGTCTACCCTAGTGGAATTATTGACTTTTGAGAGCCACATCTGCCTATACCTGTAACTAAGTTCTATAAAACATCTCATTTTTTTATACACTGACTTCATGACCTACAGTTTTGAGTTTCAAATAAGCTGCACAAACCAAACAAATATTTACAGGCTAGAACAGGGGTGATACACAAACACAAAGCCTACAGAAACGCCAACAAATGCTGCCGCTTCCTCCCCTCACCTCACAATGGCAGCCCTGTCTAAGACAGATGGACACTAAAGGTCAGAATTTTACACAGAACATGGTAATACAGTGTTGTTTAAAAATTAGAAGACTCCACACCAGTTGAGAACAAGGCAGCACATGGAGTTCTTCAGTCTGTGCAATGGTGAGCTACTCCTAGCTCAAGACCATCTACCTTACCTCAAAAACATCACTCAGTCTGTAGTCTAAAAAGCAGAGTTCTGTGCTAACTCCAAGACTGATATGATGAAAGCTTCGTCTTAAAGCCAACTCCAATTTAATGTATTTTTTACCTGAACATGAGGAAAAACTTCTTTACAGTAAGGATAACTAAACACAGGAACAGGTTGCCCAAGGAAGTTGTAGTACGCTTCTCTGGAGATGTTTCAAACCCATTTGGATGCAGTTTTGTGTAATTTGATTTAGGTTTTTCAGGCAGTTATGCTTTTCAGTAATTCATATCCTGCTTGAGCAGGAGGGTTGGACCTGATGGCCTTTTTAGGACCCTTCCAACCCTAATAAACTGTAAACTGTGTATTAGTTATTTTGTGACCATAAACAGAAATACAGAACAGCTTCATGACCCTTAACATTGCCTATTTTTTTTAAGTAAGTAGTTGAATCGGTTTTGTAGACAATGGCTACCAGCAACATTCTTCTCTATCCAGTACTAGAAGGGGGGGCAGAAACAACACACATTAAAGAAGGTCAGACACTACTAAGACATTTGAAAGGTCAAACATACTGATCACTGAAAATGAGACTAATCTTTGCTTAATTGGCTTAAAAATGTGTTCTAACCACAGAAAGTTTGTAACAAGGGGAAACAGGTAGGTAGGGCAAAAATTTAGCTGAAATTCAAATTCCAACATTCTTGTGAAATTAACAGAGCCACTGCCCAGAAGCAGCAGGTGAAGAACTTCTCATTCTAACACGATTCCCCTAACTTGGCTTTTCTTGTCTTCTTGTCTTCAGTAGGAGCAGAAATTTCAACCATAACATGATCAGAAGACATGGAAGATCCACAGCAATACTGAGCAAAATACAAACTCAGCATCACTTGCTGAATAAGTCAATAACAATGGAAAGCAGGGGGGGAAAGTATGTTTAACAGTAAGCTTAAGTATGTTAGAGTTAGAAAAATCAGCAAGGTGGCCAATAAAGGAAATTAAAATCATGTGGCTTGAAGCGAAGAATCTTCCATCAAATGTCTTACAATGCAAAGAAACTCTGAGATGCAAGAATCTCTGCACCACTCTCCCCGAGTCTGTTTACTCAGTTTTGTTTCTTGTTCTAAAGGAAAAATAAATCACTGACTGTGTGGTAGCACATGCAGAATAAAGTCCTGGAACCAGGCAAGATGAATACAGCAAAGCACTGCATTTGCCACACAGAATATTAAGCCTCAACTTCAACATCTAAAATGTCAAAGTCTACAATCCATATTTAGCAATATGCCCTCAGGAAGGGATTTATCAGATTTGTTCTGGTGTTTCAGGGCAGACTGAAATGAACAAAGCTCAGTATCAGCTTGCTCTTGTCATGACTTCTAGAACTGACATGCTCCACTGGATCTGATTTCTGTTAAGCCTAATAATAAATACTGAACAGGAAGAACTCCACATACTAGTTCAAGGCTACACAGTTAAACAACCAAGAGCTCCTACAAGCTATTTAAGACATCTTCCAAGCACATACTTTCAGAAACCAGCAAACAAGTCCTTGACTCCAAAAGGAAAGATGAGCTTTAGAATCACTGCATCTAACAAGCATAGTCACAAGACAAAACACAGACTTGCAATGTAATGCAGAAGGCAGATGCTCAGTACCACAACTTTCAACTCCTAAGTATTCAGGTCAGATGACCAATAAACAAAACTAAGACTAAGGTATGATAAAAACATTTGTTATTACACTAATTAGCCTGTTTTTCAAGTGAAGATGTGAAGAGGCTCAAGGGTGCAAACACACATGTAAGTTAAGCTGTATACCATCACCATCAATACATTTTGACCAGTAAAAGCAAATAAAAATATCTACTTTTGAACAAAATGAACCCATATGGAAAGCACTCTAGCAGAAAAGGACCTGGGGATTCTAACTGACAGGCAGATGAATATGAGCCAGCAGTGTGCCTGGGGAGCCAAGAACGCCAACTGAGAGAGGTTGTTCTCACCTCTGCTCTAGTGAGACCACACGTAGAGTACTATGCCCAGTTCTGGGCCCCTCTGTTCAAGAAGGACACAGAGCTGCTGGAGGGAGTCCAGCAATGTAGAGCAATGAGGATGATGAAGGAAGTGGAAGACCTCCCTCATGAGGAAAGGCTGAGGGAGCTGGGTCTCTTTAGCTTGGAGAAGAGGATGTCTATTAAGGGTGGGTGTCAAGAGAATGGAGCCAGGCTCTTCTCAGTGTCATCTAAGGATAGGACAAGAGGCAGCATGTGTCAGCTTGAACATAGGAGGTTCCATATAAATATGAGAAGGAACTTCTCAATGAGGGTTGCAGAGCACTGGAACAGGCTGCCCAGGGGAGTTGTGGAGTCTCCTTCTCTGGAGAAGTTTAAAACCTGCCTGGACACATTCCTGTGCGACTTGGTCTAGGTGATTCTGCTGTGGCAGGGGGATTGGACTAGATGATCTTTCAAAGTCCCTTCCAATCCCTAATGTTCTGTGATTCTCTGATTGGACAAGGGGCTTCAACACTGTAGGTTTAGATTAAACATCAGGAAGAAATTCTTCATGGAAAGAGTAATCGGGCACTGGATGGGGCTGCCCAGGGGGGGGGTTGAGTCACCATCCCTGGATGAGTTTTAAAGATGTAGTGCTGGGGATGTATTTTAGGGGTGAACTTGTAGAGTAGGGCTGATGGTTGGACTTGATGATCCCAAGAGTCTTTTCCAACCTGAATGATTCTAGGATTCTAAGGACCATACATTCTAAAAGCAGCAAGATGCTGTGGCTCACTTTCATTCTAGACACCACTTCATGCTGAAATATAAGACTTAAGATATAGGTTCAGTTAAACATAGAAATACTAAAGAACTGTGTGTTCAAGACCTGGAAACTTACTTGAGTAGTTCATAATTCTTCTCATTCAGTCTTACAGCATTCTCCCGCCAAAACTTCTCAGACTTGTGCACAGGACTCCACTCCAGTCTTCCTGACTTGAGCTCTGAACTGTATTCATCAAAGGAGCTGGAACACAACAAGCCTAAATGAGATGTTGGCTAAGCTTCCTTGAACAGAGTTTGAACCACGTGCCCAAGTCTATCCCAAGATAGGGAGGAAGACAAAGCTAGAGCACAACTCGTTGTGACGCATTTGGAAGTCAGGTCTCTCTGTACACCACAAGAACTATTCACATGTGAAAGTTCAACACTTCAAAAATAAGGCATGAAAAGCAAGAAAAAACAACTGTTGTCAAACATAACCCTACATGCACTGCAAAACACTATTCCTCAAGGTAAAAAAAGAACAGGTAAAAACCAACCCATATTATAACCACAACATTTGGGAATTTAAAACCTAGGAAACGTACACCCCAGCTAGTTAACTTCCTCAACCAAGGATGACAGTCCTCACTTTTCATCCAATGAAATGTCTTGACAATAAGTGCAATATGCAATTCAGTTTATGCAGAAGACACCAGCAAAAACTTAATTTAAACTGGACAACAGGCTGTATTCTAATCAGGGAGTCTTCACCTTAGTCCAGAACTTTTATAGAATTCCTCTGATATGCTTTAATGATTTATCTGCTACAAACAGAACATATCCAAAAGTGAAGATTTTCTATTCAGCCTGTAAGTGTTCACTTAGAATAGGAAAACTCTATATAACCAGCATCTGTCCACAGTATAACTCACCAACTAATATTTACAAACCATAATTTTGTATATTGTTTAGCTTTAAAAAAAAGCTGTTTTATAGCAATGTTCATATAACTGCATTTTTGAGGTGACAGGCAAAACATACCTAAGGTCCTGCACACTCTCACCAAGCTTGTCCAGAAGAAATTTGATATCTTCACTAATGTCTTCATCATCATATTTTTGCTGATCCAAATTCTCCAGCTGCTTTAAAACTTTGCACTGAATCATGGCAAGGGCATATTCTTGGCGAGTTTCTCTCTCAGTGGATTTCTCTAACAAATTCTAGGGAAGGAAACACATTTTTATTTTCCTTAAGAACAGACTACTGTGAAATAAAATTGAATGCTTAAGAAATTCTTTATTAGCTCTTTTTATTTTAGTGACAGAATTAACCACTTCCTGAAATAATCTGTTCAAAGAAGTAAAGTTACGAGTCAATCATGCAGTGGCTGATTTACACCTACAGCTGGTAGCATATCCAAGACCTTACTAGACAAGAGAAGTACTCTCATCTGTCAGTACAGCAGATGAAGAGGAACTTAAAAGCTCCTATTAAACAATCAGGCTAAAGTAATTTAAGACTTCTGGCCTCCTAGATGGTGTGCTACCTTCAGTACTAGAAAAAATTAATTCACCTGCTTTGATAATTTTCCACATCAAACAGTGTTGACTACAGAGGCCGTTCAAAGAAAAATGGAAGGTTTCTGTCCCAAATCCATGACTCTCTGCCACAAACAACTACTCTGATTCCAGATAGTAATTTCAGCTTTTCTGTGCAGTATTAGAAGACAGCAGATAAGCCTTAAAAATACCCAAGTAAACAAACCAAGCGCAACCTGAAGTCATCTTTCTAGCTCAAGAGTTACCATCTACTTCAGATCAGGTTCTTTAGAATATTCCCACTAGACATTTTTATTCCACCAGAAGCTTGTCAGTTAAGACTGCAATTTGTAACTGCAGAATGTAAAATGTTCCAATGTGATTTATCCATTATTTTCCTCCTCAATTTAATCAGCTTCAAGTTACATTGTTCAATCAGAGCTAGCAATCTGTGCTCTTTGATAAAGCTGAAAACATGAATTCCATACAAAAGACAAAGTCCTTAACAAACAGAGCATGTGTGCATATAAAAAAGCCTTAACATCTACCAGAAATAAGCCATGAAACAAAACAGAACAAAAAACACTGCAAATAAATGCTTCAACTTTTATGGTGAACATAAATCATGCTACTGCTTTTAAAGCTGCTTGTATGTGGCCATTAAAGTCCTAAAAAGAAAGCCTGCTTCTACATCAGCAAGAGAACTGAGCAGTAAAAGTTAATCTACAGAAAAGCTACAGAAAGGAATGCTAAATTGCTCAGAATTAGAAGTGTAAGAGAGAAAAAGAAAAAAATATTAAAAGACAAAAATCCAGCAAGTTCAAGGAGCAGATAGATAAAGTTTCCCACAAATATGGAAGCTACTCCAAATTATTACCTCTCTCATATCTTGAGAGAATCAAGGTTTTCACAGTTAAATTAAAAAGATACTGTTAGGAAAGTACAAACAGGAATGCACAACTAAATAGGATGGACTGGTAAACTACTCAGGGATAAAATAATGTTGAAGTACAAACTGAGTTATAAGTAGCAAAAAGACATAAAAAACAATCAAAGTATGAAAAAAAAGGGAAAACCACTTGAATAGGTAAATAGGGGAAGTAACTCATTCCAGGTAAATGCAGGTAGCTAATACCTGTTGTTTTACAGAAGAAATTACATTGCAGTTACATACTTCAGGCAATTAACTTGCCAGGGAGATGAAATGGGTCAAATTAGGTAGTACAGAAGATGTATGCAAGTTCTCAAGACTCAAGTAAATTAAACACAGCAGGGAGCACTTCAACAATCATCCTTTATGCAACTCAACAACTCTTGCCACAAGCTGACACTGGAGACTCTCTGCTACCGTGCACTTGCAGTCAGCGCTTACCCGAAATGCTGCAAGGATGATTCTAGTTACTTTCTCTTTGACAGATTCCTGAAGAATATCCGACAGCACTGGCACAATATTATAGCGACGGAGATATTCACACATTTGAGGGCTAAATGCCAGCAGCCACACACAGAAAATCATCTGGTACTGGAGCTGGAAGCCACATTTGTTGCTCAAGACGCCCATGATACTGAAAAATTAGCACAGCACAAATGTGCTTTGTTAAATAATGATTGCACTGCTGTACCCTAGGAAGAAATGCTTAGCTAGAACTTGGTGAAAAGAACTGCTGAGGATGAGTAGATGCCTCACGCTTCACAGTAGCCTGTAGACAAGCAGCTTGTTCAGAAAGTCACCTTTTAAAGATGTAATTGTTTCCTCCTTAGCCTTACAGCTAGACAGCTTTTCCCATGTGAACTGATGTGGTAATACAGCCATCTTCAGGTTTCACCTAGACTTTCTAGCGGCATGTTTAGAGCATGATTTGACATTCAAGGAGAAATACAAACAATACCCCTACAGAATTAAAGAGAAAACCACACACTCTATACTGATTGAACTAATTTCCTTAGTTATCTCTCTCCACAGGAGTGTCAAAAAGGAAGCAGTCATTCAGCAAGTGAGTTATAACATGTCATGGACACACAGAGCTCTGCTAAAGAATAATTATCACTAGATCACACGATCTCCAAAGAAATAAAAAGCTAACCCAATTTTAAAGTAGCAATTTAGAGAAGAAAACCACAACGAAACCTCAAATAAACTATTTTCAAGATCACTGATTGAAATTAAGACAAATTCAAACATGTTGGAATGCAGGCTTTTTGTAACGCTTGATTACAGAGTCTCCTTGGTGAAAAAGTTAGTTTCAACAGTATCATCCTGACACATGCAAAATGCCTTTTTTCAACTCCTGCTGATTTTAATCCATTTCAGAGCAGAATAGTATTTTGTTCCTGAATGGGCAAATCATAGAGCCATCCCCAAGAAAAGCACCATGGCAGAAAGTTATTTACAAACAGGTTTGTTTTTTTTTTTACATAAGACAAGCCCCTAACCTTATGCAGAGCTATTTATTAATAGAATACAGATAAAAGAACAACATATGTTAAGTTACATGTGGAAAAAGAAATGAGCTTGGCTCTAGATGTTTCTCCTTTCACTAATATTTTCAGACTAAACAACTCCAAACAAAGAAGACCAGCAGAAACTAATTTGGTCTATCGCTCTATTAAATGAAAAGCAGAGCACCTTCAGCTACAAACAAAAAGCTGTATTACCCTTCAGATATTTACTTAAGCAGCTTCTTATGAAGAGCAAAGTAGCACTGAAGCCTTAACACCAGTAATAGCATCTGCAAGTTCAGTTTGTCTACCTGGCTGTACTAATGTTGGAAACAAATAGGTTTTGTACACAGAGCTGCTGTGTTTTCAAGAGAGCTCTATTCCAGCAGAGGTCACTGGAGAATGTGTTATTCTAAGTGTAAGTATATCCATATAAATGGAAATAAACACTCACCAGTTTACTCCATCTGCTTCTACCCATGCAAAGCGATACTCATTTACCCTGAGCATCAGCTGCAGACATCCAGCAACACACTGTACATACTGGGAACTCTGGGTGAAAAGAACACATTGCTTTCTAAGACACGAGTTCAGTAATGAGTGCTCCAGTTCCATTTTCCATAACAGATTTCATTGGCATTGTCTCCTCTTTATATTAACTCTGAAGTGGTGCTGAAGCAAACAGGCTCACCTTTACAATGCTTTACATTTCTATTTAAAAATGATAAAAATCTCACAAGTGGGCAGCAAAATATAAAAGAGATTTCAACAGGAAGCAAGTAGTATGTGTGATACCTTTTCACATTACCATTAACACATTTTTATAGCCCACTGGAACATCTTTCAGCATCTATGAATGAAGGCTGTCCTCTGATAATGCTACCAGAGCCCTTTCATCCAGACTCAATTTTATTTGGCTGAGCAAATTTTGGGAAATAAATCAGCAAACTAGTTTCCAAGTAGAAGCTAGAAGTTTGCTAGAAGAAACATACTTGGGATCAGGTTCCATGCCTATCCTAACAGGACACCAATGCTTATACAAAACAGTGCCCCTAGAAAAGTAGTACATTGAATCATCCTCACAGTTTAGCTTTGCATTTTACATTTTTCTTTACATTAAAAGCTTAGCACAGTAAATCATGCCACTAAAACTTTCCCATCAGGGAAACGCTGACAGATGTTTTCTGTTTTCAGACTCTTATATGAACATGGACAGAATCATTCAACAGCTTTTGATCTCTAAAATACATATTTTATGTGTCAATGCTCAGAAGATGGGCAGTCCTTTTGGTCAACCCATCATCCCCACCATTACAGCAAGATCCCATGGTACAGCATTTGTTTCCTCTCAGTTTCTGGCAGTATCTTCACTAATACTCAGGTAACACTGAGTTATATGTGATCACTCACACAGTACAAGGTGAAACCTTTCAAACACTTTACAGAGGAAGGAAGCTAATCAAACCCCTATGAAAAAAAGAGGTAATAGATAGTTTAAAATAAAGACCAACTAGGTCTGTGTCTCACATCAGTCCTTTATGCAAAAGCTGAGTCTGAACATCTAGGCCCAAGTCATCACACAGAGTACTCACTTTCCTTGGTAGGTTTTCACTCACAAACTACATGCAAATAAAACAGTCACAGACAGCCCTCTCGCCTCCAGTACTGTAATAAATTATCAGCATCACCAGCCCACACACATAGTAAACGTGGAGTTTTGATTCTCAAGAGTCTGTCATTAAAGCATTCTCTCCCAACACCATCATAATGGATAGTTCATAACAAATCCCAGTCCTGATTTCCTCTGTAAAGCACCACCTATGTCTGATTTGCCCTGAAATAAGCTAATTGGGACCTGAATGGAAATGCTGCACAAGCTAGATCTGAAAACAGAACAAAGTCAAGATAATACTCACCCAAATTAATTATCCCAGAATATATCTGCACAACCAGTTCTGCTGCTTTGGGACTCTACAGATGTAGGGTACATCCATGCAGTGCTACAGCACAATAAGTACTGATTTCTGTGCAGGTTAGAATGCTCACAGCTCCAAAACAAGTGGCATTGTGTGCTGCCAAACCATTTACTTTTCAAAGGCTCTGTGACTGAGGGCTGTCAGCCTAATAAGGGCTCACAGAACTATGTGTGACATACTGAAATACTTGAACTTCTACGCCCATGCCATAATTTTAACCCTTAACCATGGCCATGCACAGCAGTCTTCCACCTTTTCTATTTTAAACTACAGGCAGGTGGTAATTTAAGAGGCTTTTCTGCACAGGAAGGAAATACTTTAAAGTGATGACTACATTTAGAAGAAAAACAAATTCCATGTTCCTATTTAAGCCTTCTGAAAAGCTGTGAACACTTTCAGGTTGAAAAAGGAACTGAAGACCAAACCAAATTCCCCTCAGCACACAAAAGCTATGATAAAACACATCACAAAACAGAAAATGGTGTTGACAGCGATCACTTGCTGTTGCAGCTCATCTCCAAGCTCAATAGCCATTACAGCTACAGGAAACTTGATATAAATAAATACCAGTGTGAAAGCGATGACCCATTTTCCCCAGAATTCAAGCTATTCAAACACAAAAAGCTTAGAGCCTTGAGAAATTACTCCTGTAATTTCACGCTACAGAGGTTGAGGAGCAATGTTAGCCTTATTATCTGACATGCACTTCCCAAGCTTTGCACATCACAAGAGCCAAAAGCTTCTTGGTCTAAGGTTTTTTTCTGCATGTCTGACAGTTCTAAGCTAAACAGAGAGTATCAAATATTAAGTTAACTGCATGCAATTTTTTCAGCTTTCAAAGAGAACATCAGATACATCCACAGTTTTAACAACCCAAACCACCCATAAAACAGACACTTCCACTGAGAGCATCTTCTGTGAAACCAGTTTTAAAAATACTGTTGTTTCTTGGCACCATCCCCTGGCACTCTGCTGTGACAGGTCTGATTCCAAGAACAAAAATGGGTATCGCCAACGCAAACAGCAAATTGTGAGATTTCAGAGATGTACTCACATCACTTGTGGAGACAGCTCCTGCTTCTACAGAACCCCCTGCACCACGCAATTTCTAGCAAAAAAGAAACAAAGATATATTTAAAACCAGAGTTCTCCTTCTCCTTTACACAAAAGTTGTTACCAAGTTTCTTCCAATTCTCTAATTTCTCAAATCACAAAAAAAAATTAACAATCTATTAATATACTGATCATGAAAAACATCTTGTGATAATATATTGTCTTCATTTCCCACACAGTCCATCACATCTAGAAGAATATGCCTGGAGCAGATCCCCATGTAGAAAGACTTTAGATTTTATTTGTCTGGATTTACTCAAGAACTTCCTCAGTCTTCATCTTTGAATTTCAAAACTGTTCTCTGAAATAGTTCTGAAAGAAATAACTCTAAGATTCTTCTTCTAGAATGAAATAGATCTTATTAATAAACCCAGTTTGAAAAACTGGAAAAAAGACCATTACTAGACCTGCTGAAGGTTTCTCTGCTGTCCATAATCCATTTCTGCAACACTAACACTTTAAAGAATAAAAAAGTCATTGTGTTTTGATAAGGATTGAAGGGGAAAATTTCCAAAAGTTAATACTAACAATCCATCCTTGACTAGCCAGTAGTAAGCACCTCATACTGAGCTAATGCCGCACAAAACACTCTGTACAAATAAGTCAGGGTTTACTTAGTTTCAGCAGACAGGGCTATCAACAAGAGCTCTGTACAACAGGAAAGTGGAAAGAAGTCTTACTGCTTCCTGCTGCCACGTACTTTTCTACCCAGTGAAAAGCACTGTATAAGAGGCAAACCCTGTTCACGAGTTGCTTCAGTGTCCAGAAGACAAAATAGTGTTAATCACCAGAAAAGGCAAAAAGCACCATTTTTCATTTACACTTCAAAGACCAGAGTAGAAAATATAAAATACTAAGGTAAAAACTATGTGTCTGAGTAAAAGGTATTTATTTTGTCCTTTAAAAAAAAAAGACTAAAAATAAGCCTCATTTGCTCATCTATGTTTATGAATATATATTGATATATTTTAAAAAGCTTCCAAGTTTACTGCAATTCTTAAGCAGAAGTAGCTGTTTACCTGTGAACTGAGCTGAGTTTTAATCCAGTTGAAATAGTAGTTCAAGTCACTGCCTTCCATAAGTTCCTTCCCCCAAGCAGCCAGTTTGGCAATAATTCTTGCTGCCTGAAAAGGAATTTGAATAAACAGGTTTTTTCAAATACTACAAATGCAGGATTCAATCAGAAGTCCTCTAAGCTCTGGAAACCAAATTTAGGTAGAATATGGTCCTTTACAGGAATCTTCCTGTTTTCTGCACAGGAGACAATGCCAGTTCTGTTCCCTCACACTTTCTGCTTCTTCTACTCCTTAGCACTTAGTGTATTTTCACCAAGTTCTCAAATACTTGTAAACTGATCAAGATCACAAGGCACCAGGAAAGAACTTGGAGGGGAGCAGGGGGAAAATATAGAACAACTTTACAGTCAGAAATACATCAACAAGCACCTTTCCACTGAGATGTGCAGCACCACAACCACAGATTACTACAAGGATTACAAGTGAGAGATTGGAAAAACAATAAAACTCATCAAACCCATGTCTGGACACAGCTACATTACCCTATAAAATCCCTCTGGCTTTAAAATATGAGATGCAGATCTCTAGCTTACTGTGCTTTTGAGTTAAACCAGCTCAAGAGCAGACATGCCCAGCAGAATTTGAGCTTAGAGGATTGGTATTTTTATCTGTCTGTGCAGATGCAGTGATATGGCATCAAAAATCTTCCAGTAGTAAGGAGGGGGAAAGCAAGAAAAAAGCCTCAGAGAAAAAAACCAACAGGATACAACAGATACAACATACATGGCTGCATTGAGTTTGTCTAGGACAGATTTTACTCTCTTCAGAGCAGCTCATATGATGCTGTGTTTTAGCCTGGTGAACAAAGCCATGCTTGATAACATCATTTAGCCATTACTGAGCAGGGCTTGCAAAGCATCAAAGGGCTTCTCTGTCTCTCACTCTGCACTCACAAGGACTAGGTTGGTGTGGCCAAGATAGTGGGAAGGGACACAGACAAAGCAGCTGACCAAAGAGACACACTGGCCGCACATTACTCTGCAAGTGCCAAGTGATTGGTTTTACATCACTTTTTGAACATGTTTTGTGTACCACTCCCTATCCCTTTCTTCCTCTTCACTTATTAAACTGTCTTTACCATGATCTGCAAGTTTTTTTGCTTCTGCCCTCACTACTCTCTCACTGGTCAGAGTGTCTTAGAAGGCTGGAAAAGACCTTCAGGATCGACAAGTCCCGCCATTCACCCAACTATCCAAAGCCAACTGTTAAAACCACATCCCTAAGCTCCTCCATATGTACACAACTTTTCAACATGTACAGAGACATGGCTCCCTTCACAGAATGAGAACATAAATTCCAGTATTTGCACAGTGATGGTTGTGACAGAAGTTATTCTTCTAGTTCTCTCTCAATTTGCTTAATTCTAAAATCTTTGTTTTTCTGAGCCCTTAAAATGGCTCTAATCTCCCAGAAAAAAAACTCCAATGTCAATAAACAACAAATTTTCTTTCTGAAATGTGATCAAGTTTGTATTAAGAACAATTTACCAAGACAGCAAGAGGAAAACCTTCTAGTCCAGGTAGTAGTGTAGTTTAACTCCAAAATGCCCCAAAGAAGCACAGTCAGGTGCATTTAAAACTTACCATATGCACCGTGAAAAGATCTTGTCGATTCAACATTGGCAGGAAGTAGGACCACGCAGTGTTTTTACCACGTTTTGCATATTCAAAGAAGATAGAAACACGCTGATGATTTTCCTGTAAAAAATTATCAGGGAGAAGGGAAGATGACAATGTAAAAACATTCAACAAAGCAGATATTTGCCTCTCATCATGTTGGCGTAATGTGTCAGAGCATATCCTGGCTTGTGACAACCATGGACATGAGTCGCTCTCTGGAGAGGTTTAAAACCCGCCTGGATATGTTCCTGTGTGACTTGATCTTGGTGATCCTACTGTGGCAGGGGGATTGGACTGGATGATCTTTTGAGGTCTCTTCCAATCCCTAAAGTTCTGTGACTCTGTGACATTTTTCAGTGTGACAGTTTATTTGAGCACTCCAACATGAAGGCTGAAGATTTGGAGATGGGAGAAACAAACTTTGAAACCCTGGTTGTGTCTCAGTACTCCAGCACCTGCTTGAGTAAAAATGGATTTATCTTTTTGATCAAACCAACAGAATGAGATAGATGAGACGTGAGCTCAGTACCAGAGTAATCACAGAATGTTACAGGTTGGAAGGGACCAACCGCCCCCTGTTGGAGCAGGGTAGGCCTACAGCACCTGGTGCACCCACACTGTCTCCTATCCAAGTATAAACCACGCCCAAGCCTGCTTAGCTAGTCCAACATTCCATCTCTATGTCTCTTCGCCCACTCAAGTCCAAAAGAACTACCTGCGTTGGCCGGGAATCGAACCCGGGTCAACTGCTTGGAAGGCAGCTATGCTCACCACTATACCACCAACGCTGGTAGTCAAAGTGAGCGGCTGGGCCAGCCAGGAATCAAACTTAGAATCTTCTGATCCGCAGTCAGATGCATTGTCCATTGCACACTACCCTTCATGCAATCAATTATGCTCCAACAAAGTCCATACAAAGTTTTCCATGTTATCCTACTTCCACACGAAAGCCTGTTGTTTAACTAGGCTGCACGTGCCACAAGCTAGACTTGGGAGACATAAGCTAGACCTGCTTCTCCATTCCTCTCAGTGTGAAGTAAGCTCTTCTCTCCCAGATGACAGTGCAAGCAATCCAGCTGTTATTTCCAGGAACCTCCCTACCGAGGAGAGAATACAGCCACCAGAAGTGTTCTCCAGGGCTTCTAGACTGCACAGAGAACACGAGTACCTGAACCTGGGAACTGCACTCAACTCATTGTCTTAAAGCATTGCTCCTAATGTTTTAAGAAAATGATCAGAAAAGCAACCATCATTATGTCCTTAAAGCAGAGCCCATGCCAACCTGAGTGACAAAGAAAAACTCTGATATTTCCTAGTAGTCTAGAATATAGACAGTCTTCCCAGAAACCAAATACTCCATACAATATTCTTGTTTTCCCTCAGCATTTCGGTGTCTTCTCTAGTGCCACAGACTCCAGCTAAAAAGATCAAAAGTAACCAGATCAATGAGTTCTGTTTATAATGTAATGAAGGAGGAGACAGGTCTAGAAGCAGAAAAGCTGGAACAACTTCAGCATGCTGCAGTCATAAAACCAGCGTAGTTTGCTGTTGATGTGCAGGATAAAGACAGAATGGGAAGATTGCAGAACTGCCTACAACCCCGAAACATGTAGTGCTGTATCTTCCTAGGGAGACACTGTCTACACTAATAAAGGAGAAATCCTTCAGGTCTCACATCAGAACTGACAGATACTAAATTATTCCACTGTTGAAGCATGATGAAGCTTACTTGGGTTGCACTGCTACCTGCACCAGCTGTGGTTTGTGCTCTTAAAAGATTCTTAAGTAACAGACTGTGCAGTGGGACAAGGCCTTTAACCCAATAAAATTGTGTCAGTAATTCATCAAACAGGATAAACAACACTTCCTCAGGGAGAGGAAGAGTCTCCACCTTCAGAAACGAGCAGAATGGTGATATTCTTGTAAGGTAATCACCACATTAACTTCACTTCTGGCAGCTTCCATAAGAAATCTTTCTGCTTCTGGGTTTGATAATGATTCTGACAACTGTTTGAACAATCTTAGATACCCAGGTAGGCTCAAAACACAGTTGATAAGATTTTTATAACCTCACAAGAAAAGCAGATAAAGATAAAAATACCACCAGAGACAGTCATCAACACAAAGGCTGGTTACCGCTACCTATGATAATTTTGAGTACTTCAGCTATCAGAAGTAGTTTCCAAGTATTACCTCCTTGTCTTATGAAACTGCAGTGAACATCCCTGCTCAAAACAGTTTTACTGAGACAAGTGTGGCACTAGGACAGGCTGCTCCCTTGAACAATTTCTCACTTAGAGAAACTGGCACATACTGAATTAACACTACTTGAGCAGAGACAGGAGACTTCACAGGAACCGTTGTGGGTTCTTCTGTCTATGTAATCTGCAGAGAGTCTGACTAAACTCATGGAGTTAACAGCAAGAACCTTACACCTTGATAACATGCAACCAGTTTTTACCATCTGGACACAATCAAAAGAAAACAGAGGAGAGTTAGGAAGCTCTGGTACAACGTCACATAGATGCATGCACTCAGGTCATTTATGCAACAGGAAGAAAGCCCCAGACAACGAAATCACACAGACCTTTACAAAAACCACTGCAGCCTTTTGTAGGGTATATCAGCTACTGCATACTGCCACAATAGGCTACGTGATAATGTTGAAGCACAGAAACAAAATGTGACCTATCAACACTCACAAAAAGTTCTGAAGAAGGGTGAGGGAAATTATTACTTCTGTGGTCATCAAAATGTCTCACGCAAAAAATGACACTCATTTCTGACAGCAGTAGTAAACAGGGTTCTCACTAAGAAAAAGTTTGTCATCAAATGACTAAATCAAAACAAGGTACTCCCAACAAAGTGGCCTCATCAGTTAGAGGGGCTGGACTAGACCATCTCCAGAGATCACTTCCAACCCCTACCATTATATGAACGAGTCTGATTGAGGCTCCCTTGTCTGTTCTGCTCCTTGATGTTTGTGTCACATGAGAAAAAGTAAAGAGAAAGAGGGTTACACTGACAAAGTTGCAAATGGGCATCAATAAACTGCTGCCACCATCAGCTGCAGTCAGGGCACTCGCTCAGAGCTCTAATGTGCAGACAGACACCTGAAAGCACACCACAGTCCCCACATCATACATATTGTGGACAGGTTCATGCTTTTCTGCTTGCCTTTTGACAACATTTAATACTCAGAGCTGGAATCAGAACTCCCATGCTTCCTAAGGCAACATCCTAAACCAGTAACTCTAGACACCTTTCACTGTAGACTTGTATTAAACGTAACATGAAACAGCAGCAGAAAAACTAACAGCCAGGTATTCTATGTGACTGCCAAGAGAAAGCCTCATACAGCTCAATCCATGTTGCTACATCATCACTCCAACCACTTTATCTAATAAAGTGAAGAAATGCAAAAGCAAAAAGATGGCAAATCATCCCCTAACACTCAAGTTTTGCAGCAAACATGGTTAAGAGCTAAGAGACAAGCACACAGGTATGTTTTCTTAAGAGATTATGAATATATATGTATATATATAGACACACATACCCACACACCCCCCCAAATACTAAGTTACCTGGATAACTGTAGGTCTACCTGAAGTTTCTTAGAAACAAGAAAATGAAAATTTATTACAATTTAAAGTAGTATTTTTCCATACAATATGACAAACACCTGAAAAGACCTGAATTAGGCTAAGGGAACATTTAAGCATGAGTTTAAATACTTAAAAATAAGATTGTTGACCTACTTGCAGCATATCATCAACCATGGTCAGAATGTACTGAACTGTCTGTTCCTTGGAGATATGAGTCATCAAATTTATAAATGTTTTTGCACACTAGAAAAACAAAAGACATTAAAATTAACATTAGCAATTGTCTTCATTCCTTTTAATAACATAAAGCAGGAGCTCATTAATTCACAGTTATGTCTTACATAAGCCTTGAGCATCCCTACCTCTTATTCAGTGAGAGATTAATACACTTGACATTATATCGCAAAGAAAACAGTGATCATTACCCTTTACAAATTGTTTTATGGCTTTCAAATCAATTAACAAGTAGTCTCTAGTGACAGTCAACAAGGTGCCTTGCTAAAATACTGATGAGAAAAATCTCCATCAACTCTATTTTTTACAGCAGTGAGAAATAAGTAAATTGAAAAAACAGCAACAAACTCAAATATGGAATAAGAAATTTTGAGCAACCTGAAGGGGAGGGAGCGATGACTGTTCACTTCCTATACTTTTAAAATAAATTTCTGTTCACATCTGAGCTATTTTATGCTTCCTAAACAAGTCTACTCTACCATTTCAGCAGCAGATGTAATAGGGTAAAACAGCTACAACACCACACTTCTTACCCTTCACCACAGTCAATTAGAGCTGAAAAAAAAGATCTCTGAACTGCTGCTCTGTAATTGTATCATGCTCACCATATTTGTCACTGTGCTAATTACTGCCCATTACATAGCACTCAAAATACAATTTGGAAAACAATGAAAAACAAACAACAGTAAAACACACAGAACGCCTAAAATTGAAGTAAAACAAAGGGCTGGAAAGTTGTGTGTCTTGGGTACATCCCCTACTCTTTATCTTTCCTTTTCCAGTGTTCAACTGGATCCAACCTAGCAGTCTTTCCTTAAAGATCTTCCCTAGAGGAAAGGCTTGAGCTAGCTTGTCCCCCAACAAAGTTGGATGGCATGTAATACTTATTGAATAGAATTTTGAAAGAATATCTAGCCCCTATGTCAGGGGAAAAAAGATTATATTTCTTCCATAACATATCTAACTGTATACAGTTAGTAACAGAGCTGGTATGAAAATTTCCTTCCATGCTCCTCTTCAGAAGACAAATTAGATAGAGTAAGAGAAAGTTACCTGATTGCCTTCTGTTTGCAACAGCTCCTGTTTTTCTTCTGGGCTTCTTTTCTGTTCAAATCTTTGAATAAATTCACAGTCCTCACCAGAAATCATCTGCCCTCTGAAAAGCAAAATGTGGCACCGTAAGTAATATGAACTATAATTATCTGGTTTATGCAGAAAGGTTTCCGTACCAGGCAGGTTGTAAGGGTTGCTTTCTATGAGAAGAGATCAGAAGCAGCCCCCATATCACACAGAGTCAATACCAGTTGGCTCCAGGACAGATCCATCCCTGGCCAAATCGCCATTCAGCAACGATAGTAGCACCTCTGTGACATGTTCAGGAGGAGTAAAAGCTGCAGCCAAGTGAGAGAGGTGACAGTGTAAGAGAAACAACTCTACAGACACCAAGGTTGGTGGAGGAAGGGAAGAAGGTGCTCCACAGGCCAGAGTGGAGATCTCCCTGCAGCTCATGGTAAAAACCATGGTGAAGTTGCTTGCACCTCCTCTGGAGAGCTCCAGGTCGGAGCAGGTGGCTACACCCTGCAGAAAGCTATGACTCACAGAAAACCCACAGGAACGCAGGTTCCTGGCAGGAGCTATGGCCCTTTGGAGAGAAGTCCACTCTGGAGCAAATTGTCTTGCTGGACCTGCAACCCCATGAGGACTGAAACAATCCAGTCCTTCTGAAGGGCTGTATCCTGTGGAAAAGACCCACACTGGAACAGCTTGTGAAGGACCATATCCTATAGTTGGCACCCTGGGCCAGTGCAGGGGAAAAGCGTGAGAAGAAACGAACAGCAGAATCAGTGTTGTGAACTGACCGCAACCTCCATTCTCCATCCCTTTGCACTGCCCAGGGCAAGGATGTAGAGAAGTCACAAGAGACGTAGAGCCTGGGAAGAAGAGAGGGGTGAAGACAAGGTGTTTTTAAGATTTGTTCCTCTTTCTCATTATCCTAACCTGTTAATTTGCAATAAATCAATTTAATTTCTGCAAGCCAGGTTCATTTTGCCTGTGACAGAAGTTGGTGAGTGATCTCCTTGCCTTTAATTCAACATAAGAGCTTTTCGTCATGTTTTTTCTCCATCCTTTTGATGGAAGGACAGTAATAGAGTGATCTGGTGGGCACCTGGCAGCCAACCACAGTTGACTCAAACATTTTTTCAACTTAAAATATCAACCAATGGTTGATATCCCACTGCTTTACCAATCCTGCATCCCACAAAAAAGCTTCTGCAAATGCTCTTCTGTACAAAGAACTTAAAAATGGAGAGATTATTCAGTCACTATATATCATCTCTGCTCAGCAACATTCTTTAAATCGCTCTTAAATTTGCAGAGGCTGAATGCAATGGTCAGTGGAAATAGTTGCAAGAACCCAAATACACACAGCTGGCACACTACACCAAAATTGTAATGTGACTTGGTCTAGGTGATCCTGCTGTGGCAGGGGGATTGGACTAGATGATATTTTGAGGTCCCTTCCAATCCCTAATGTTCTGTGATCCTCACATGCACTAAGGCAGGTGATATTTACAAGATGGAAGATTCTTAAAAGTTAGTTGTGATCCTTATGTAGTTTCTACTAAAACTTCACTAGTTATAGATGAAAAAGTAATTAGCCAATGATGACCATGCTGCTACTACAGGCCTTTTAGACTGATTTGTGTTCTTTCTAGCCTATTAAGGATAGACTTGACAAATCCAGCTTAAAGATGAGGACAATCCATCTGACAAATACTTGACTTAAGGAACTATTACTAGATGCCTCTCATGTTTCAAACAATGCTGGTTAAGTGAGGAACTCCTGGACAACACTGATACCAAAATTACCACGTGAGCTGCTTGTTTATTGCCATTTGGGAGGCACTTCAAAGCCAACATAAGGTGAACCTTTAATTTTCAGCTGTAATGCTGAGAGATGCTTATTTATCGCCAGGCCTCTGCTAATAAGAGGTCTGCTAACTGCAAAGGAAAAAAGAGCTTGCAAGCTTCAGCTTTTATCCTGCAGTAAACCACAGAGGAAGAAAAAAAAAAACAACAAAAGGATTGTAGAGATTGATCTTCCCCTGAAAGGAAGAGACATTGAGTTTTTCTTTCTATTACTTTGTAAGTGGCATTTAAAAAGCAACATACACGAAACAACACCAGAGATTTCACAGCTTTGTAAAGAAACTGTTAATCACAGAACCATAAATGTTGGAAGAGACCTCCAAGGTCATCAAGCCCAACACCACCATGCCCATTAAACTCCTGGCACAACTTGAAGCCACTTGCTCTCATCGTATCACTAGTGACCTGGGAAAAGAGACCAAGCCCCATCTCTCTACAACCTCCTTTCAGGTAGTTGCAAAGGGTGATAACATTTCCCTTCAACCCCAGTTCTCTCAGCCACTCTACCTATTACCTGTTCTCCAAGCCCTTCACTAATTTCATTGCTCTTCTTTGGACATGCTCCAGCATCTCAATGTGTTCTTGCAGTATTTTTTTATCAGGGATCTCATACACAGATCAATAGGTTTAGTAATTTCAAAAGCATCCATTTCCATGTCTCTCATTTTAAAATCTAAACAACTGATTAAGTAACTAAAATTTAGGGGCCAGTGGAAAAAAAAAATGCAGAGCAGCCTCAGACAGCTGGTACCATCTACCATGATGGTACCAACTGCAGCTTCATAGGATTCAGAAAGCATGAATTTGTAAGACCACAATTTTTAAAATCTCTTGGTCTCTAAGATGATTCAGAAGCTTGTGATGCCTCTTTCTTCTTATGCATTTCCTCCAGCTGCTCTTGTTCCTTTTTTGCTTGAATGATTTAACACAAGTTATTCTGGAGGCTGGGCTGCTTGGTTTTTAATTGCAGAGGAATTGTTGTTTCACTGCATCTGCACCAAATATGAAGCTCATATCAGGCCATCATGTTAAGATATAATTTCTAATATCCAGGTATCTGCAGTACTGTGCAACTACCTAAAGGAAATTCATTTGATCCAACTGCTCAACAATTTTAGCACTACACTCAACCAGTAAACAGGCTGAATGTACCCATTCAGGAAAATTCTGCCCTTCTACAAGATTTGCTTTTAAAGTCTGAGATGTTTATTTGTTTCACACTATTCCCTGACGGGCAGGGATGCCACCCAGAAGGACCTGGACAGGCTGGAGAGGTGGACACAAACCAACCTGATGGGATTCAACAAGAACAAGTATAAGGTCCTGCATCTGGGTTGAGGCAATCCTAAGCACAAATACAGGCTGGGCAGTGACTGGCTGGAGAGTAGCCCTGAGGAGAGGGACTTGGGGGTGCTTGTGGATCAAAAGCTCAACATGAGCCAGCAGAGTGCACTTGCAGCCCAGAAGGCAAACCTGATCAAGCGTAGCCAGCAGGTCAAGGGAGGTGATTCTCCCCCTCTACTCCGCTCTGGTAAGGCCTCACCTGAAGCACTGCGTCCAGTTCTGCAGCCCTTATTACAAGAACCATGTGGACATGCTGGAGCGAGTGCAGAGGAGGGCCATGAGGATGATCAGAGGGCTGGAGCACCTCTCCTATAAGGCCAGACAGAGAGTTGGGGCTCTTCAGTCTGGAGAAGAGGCTCCCAGGTGACCTTGTTGTGGCCTTCCAGTATCTGAAGGGGGCCTACAAAATGGCTGGGAAGGGACTTTTTAGGATGTCAGGTAGTGACAGGACTAGGGGGAATGGAGCAAAGCTGGAGATGGGTGGATTTAGAGTGGATGTNGCTGGAGATGGGTGGATTTAGAGTGGATGTGAGGAGGAAGTTCTTCACTGTGGGAGTGGTGAGAGCCTGGAATGGGTTGACCAGGGAGGTGGTTGAGGCCCCGTCCCTCGAGGTGTTTAAGGTCAGGCTGGACGAGGCTCTGGCCAGGCTGATCTAGGGTGGGGTGTCCCTGCCCATGGTGAAGGGGTTGGTACTGGATGATCCTGTGGTCCCTTCTAACCCTGACTGATTCTAAGACTTGGTCTAGATGATCCTGCAGTGTCAGGGGAATTGGACTGGATGATCTTTCAAGGTCTCTTCCAATCCCTAATGATTCTATGATTCTATTCCACACTGCCAATAAACTGAAATAGACTGTTTTAACATCAGAATTCACATACACATGAATTACTTGAAGACAGAGGGCAAATCAAGTACAAATTACTCATCAGATGTCTCAGCTGGTTGAATATGCAACTACATTTCATAGAATGATTGAATCATTCAGGTTGGAAATGAACCTTGGGATCATCGAGTCAAATCATCAACCTTACTCTACAAGGTCACCCCTAAACCAGATCCCCAACACTACATCTAAGTGTCTTTTAAACACATCCAGGGATGGGGACTCAACCATCACCCTGGGCAGCCCATTCCAGGGCCTGACCACTCTCTCAGTGAAGAATTTTCTCCTGATATCCAATCTAAACCTATCTTGTTGGAGCTTGAATCCATTCCCTCTGGTTCTGTTGCTAACTACCTGCGAGAAGAGACAAACACCAACATCCCTACAACATCCTTTCACATAGTTACAGAGAGCGATGAGGTCTTCCCTCAGCCTCCTCTTCCTCAAACTAAACAGCCCCAACTCTCTCAATCTCTCCTCATAAGATTTATTCCTCTTAAGGTTTATTCTCTAGAGCCTAAGTTTAATTTCCAGAAGGTAGCTAGATCTATACATCACCTGCCACAGTTCCAAGTGTGTTACGTTTCTCTTAAACATGGGCCCTAGATGGAATTCAACGCAAAGGAAGCGCAAAATTTTAGCATAACAAAGAAACCTTCATTTTCCACAGCCTAATTTGAAAGCCAGCAGTGATCACAGAGGCAAACCAGTAATACATACAGTTGTCAGGCCTAAATATTTCACTTTTGTGCCAATGACACACACAGAAAACATCAGGAGTCAGCAGTTCTGTATTAGCAGTTTGATGTTTAGTTTACAGTTATAATCTCCAGAGATGGTACAAACAACATGCTGGTTATCCTTTAGCTTGAACTGACTCTACAAGAAAAGTCAGGCTACAGGAGTCTTACTGACTATTGGTAACCAGTTTCACACTGAAGAACAGAGCAGACACGAACTTCAGAAAGCTTTCCTGTGCCACCCAGCCCATGGTGCTGTTTTGACTGATGCCTATTTAGAGCACCTTGATACAAATCCAACTGTTACAGCCACAAAGAAAATACAATACATACTGTAGAATTTCTTGTGAAGTCAACTCCAACTACATAAATACAATATGTACTGCAGTTCAAGAAACACAACTTGTGTTTGTTTTCTCCATCAACTCAAGCATCACACAAGTGTCTTTCCTCTGATGTAAAAGCTATCAAGATTTGGAGCAGACAGCTATCAAGACGTGGAGACTGACCACACCACATGTTCTGAGAAGCTCAAAAGAAAACGTGGTAAGTATCCATGAAAATCACCAGGATCACACCTTCCTTCTACTGTGTAGACCAGAATAAACTGTTCTGACCTGCCTCTCACATGGGCAGCACAAGCAAGCAGTTTCCACTCATTAATAATGTGCTTTATTCCAAAAACCAGTCAGTATAGCTACACTAATTGATGTTTCAAGAAATCCTCCAAGACACCACCAAGCTCAAACCTGTTTGCTACAAAAAGGACATGTCCAAAACCAGGTGTAATTTTATTTCTCCCTCAGAAGCACCAAGACTTCTGCTGACGTCTTCCCACAACCAATGCTAAGGAAACTATAGTCCCTTGGCTGAAGGGTTATCTTCATGATGTCTCAACTCCTCGACACCTCTTAAGCTCATCCTTGAAGCTACCTTAGCCACACAGCCAGGCTGTTAGCAATAAATACAAGACACAAAGACTATCTTTATTTCAGCCCTCCAGCATTATTCTTCCTTTAGTTGAGGAAGTATACTGAATTCAGTACTGATACTGATATCCTGAATCAGTTCTGCCAGTACAATTTGTATTCACAAAAAGGCACTTGAGCAGTACAGTACCCACATAAAAGACTCTTGCTGTTATTCCACACGTTTGTGCAGCTTATATTGTTGTTACAGCTTCCAGTTCACTGAAGTAGAGTTGCCTGTCTTGTAACAAATCATAAGCTCCCCCAAAACATTGCCATTTAATGCAACCTCTCTTCCAACTGTTTTCACAGGACTAAGAAAAAGTGTTTGTCACTGTAAGGAGTTCCAAAATCCCAAAAAGTCTAACAACAAAGATGAAAGAAGAGAAAGAAAATTGTGGAAAGCCTTTTACTTACTGAAGATACGACTGCCAGTTTACTTTGTTTGCCCGAACTTCAGCAGCTTTAGCTGCAATGATGTTTGTTGGGACAGCAGCATCTACAGCACCTCGGATATCCATCTTAACTGGTAATTAAAACACACCTAGAAATACAAGTCAGATTTTAGATGTCTTATTGAAAAGCAGAGTCTAGGTCCAATATTTTGGGTGGAAAAATGGAAAATCTGTTCCCAGGTGTTCCCTAAAACCACACTCCACACTGAGAAATGAGAGTTCTATACAGCAACTAAAACAAAACCATTCCATATCCCTACAGTAAAACTTGACCAATCCCAAGTTTGCTAAAATCAAAGCTACATACCATTATTAAATAACTCCCAATCTCTTAATTTTTCAAGCAAATTATTTGAAAAAAGTCTATTTTCCTGGAGTGTCCAAGTATGAATTCAGCTAACAGAAGCTGTCTGCCTTCCAGTGCACACTTCTCCCCCTTCACGTATTAGGACTAGTTTTGTTCAGGTACTTGTCTAAGAATAGACATTTGAAACAAATGAACTACAACTTCAGGGAAAAAAAAGACAAGTTAAATAAATTGAAAAAACATGTTATAGGGGCTAACAAGAAAAATCAAATATCACTGTCCAGGAAGCAAACTGAAAAATAAATACCAACAAGACCTCTTCAGCAGCATATACTGCATGACTACAGTCAGTGACCTTCAGTTCTCCTTTCTCCTTCCTTTATGGTTTAATCATCACCTGACATTGATGCCAAAACAAGAAGTTGTGTTTGCAGAGACCTCAGATCCAGCCAAAGCCAGAATTTCTTACAATCTAAACTGCTTCAAACCTCTCCACACAGCCAGCTTCTGCACTGGTTTGGTTCCCTTTACAGCAACATGAGGAATTTGAAGAGAAGCACCGACATGAACTAACTCTGCCCCATCCCTAACAAGCACACTTTGTTTGTGCAAGTGAATGAAAAAAATCATTCTAACAGAAGATTTTTATGAGAAACTCTAGTGATAATAAAGTGGGGAATGGTTTCAAACTAAAAGAACGCAAATTTATGTTAAAACTTAGGGAGAAACATCTCAACTAGGAGGGTGCTGAGGCACTGGAACAAGCTGCGTAGAGGAGAAGTGGCTGCCACATCTCTGAAAGTGCTCAAGGCCAGGTTGAATGGGGCTCCAGGCAACCTGGTCTGGTGAGAGGTGTCCCTGCCCATAGCAGGGGGGATTTAAAACTATGTGACCTTTAAAGTCCCTTCCAACCCAAACCATGTCAGACTATGAAAGCAGTAAAAAACGAACAACTCGTGATCAACCCTAAGAAAGCAAACAGAGCAACAGCCGCAGCAACAGCACTATCCTCCCTTTAAAATGACTCTGTGAGCAGGCCTCCACAAAGCCAGCACCGCTTACCGCAACCGCTGACCGTTTATTAGCTCGTAGGTGATGCCGGCAGAGACATCTGAAGGCTCCTTGACTCGCAGTGGAGGGCACAGCAGGGACGGGAAGTTTCAAACGGACACAGAGAAGCCCGGGCATCACGAAGACCCTGGGCCGGACCCTACCTTGCCGCTCCTGCACATGCCCAAAGCTGCGGCCGCCTCAGGGAGATCCAAACGCCCTCCCGCTCCCCTTCCCGTCCCCGCAGCCGCTGTCACTCACCCCGGGCAGAGGGAAAGGCCGCGGCCCGCCCAGCCCCGTGCACCTGCAGGCGCCGCTGCTCCTCCGGCCTCGCTGTCACGTGACACACGTCACGGGAGCACGACGGCGGCCTCCGAGGGACAGGAGAGTGCGGGCGCGGAAAAGGTTCCGGCACAGCGAGAACGCGGAGGTGTCAGAGATCGTCACCTCCGCGTCTCCCGAGCCCACTAAACCTTGTCCCTCAGCACCACATCTCCATGGCTCTTCAAGCCCTGTAGGCATGGGGACTTCACCACTGCCCTGAGCCAACGTCTGACCATTCTGTTAATAAATAAACGTTTCCTAGTACCTTCTTTGAGACCAGAAGAAGTGGCTGCAAGTTGTGCCCAGCGAGGAAGAGTCGCTGGGCACTGGAACAGGCTGCCCCGGGCAGTGGTGGAGGCCCCATCCCTGTAGGTACCTAAAGGACGTGTGGAGCTGGTTGAGTGGTGAACTGGCCCTGCCGAAGTTCTCTTCCAGCCAAGATGCAGTGGTTCTGTGCTGGCTGTCTCAGCCAGCATTGTCACCCCTCACCCTCTCCTTGGGCAGCAGTGGGGACATGCTGTTCTGTGCCTCCCACACCTATCCAGTGCATTTATTAGGATTCTTTTAACTCGAGGAGGATTTTCATTACTGTGCCACTGGTTGATTTTACTTCCCCCCATAAGAATTTTTCCTTTAAAATGAACCTTTCTCCATAGTAAACCATCGTAACGCTATTGATGTCTTGATAACATCATTGACAGACTGTGTTCTTACAGGTTGCTTACATACAGTGACAAGAAAAGCAGAGCTCCTCTAGCATAAAAATCCCATCATTGTGATTAAACATCTGTTACTTTAAAAGTTTATTTAAATCTGATTTTTACTCCAGGGCTAGGAGTCAGAATCCAGCCTTATTTCAACCAGTTTACTGGCATTCGTAACTTCTGCCCTGTGGCATTCTGCACTCCTGCTTCTGCTGTACCTTTTTATGACATTATCTTACCTGCTGGTTGTGTTAAGATTCCAGCACTGAAAACACTGATGATTTAGTTGGCTCTCTGACCTCAGGAGCCAGGTATGGTAGTCTTCCACCTTCACCATTCCAAGCTCACTTAGTCCTACATTTATTCTCAGAATTTAAGTAAACCCATGGAAACCAGCATATCTGTACAGGCAGCTCCAGCAGCCAGTTTAACCAATTGAGTTATATCATGTCCCTGTATCTAGCAGAGTAATATCCCAAATAATAAGACACACAAAGCCATTTCTTCTGCTGGGAATCACCTATTTTCAAGGAAACCATTTAAAACACTGTGTCACTGTCTATCTTGCCCAGCACATTCCTCCCACCCCTTTAGCACACTGTCTCCATTTAGTCCACACCCAGGGTGGAACTACAGCAGCTGCTGTATCACCCACTGATCCTTCCCCAGCAGAGAAAGGGGAATCAAGAAAAGGAGAGGAAAACCACAGGCTGAAATTAAAAACAGATTGCATGAAACAGCAAAACTGATCCAAACATGACATGTACAAAGTTATACTCAGCCCAGCAAGCGTACTGCAGTCACAAGAAACAGGAAAGCAGTCCTGGGACCAGGATGGTGAGACCCTTCATGGAAGTGAAGCAGCAAGAACAAGAGGAAGATCAGGAAGAACCCTTACCCTTTACCAGCCAACTCCACCTTTATACTGGTGTGGGATACACCTGTGAACCAGCTCCAGGCAGCTGCCCTGGCTGACTCCAAACTGCTCATGGCTGCTCACTATGGCTGGCTTGGAGGTCTGTCCCACAGAAGACAGATTGCTATTTGCACTCAATACAGTATCTTTCCTGTAGAAAATACTTCTGAAAAGCTGTGATCTGGCATGTTGAGCTCATAAGTGACAGACTCTGGCTTTACTATTCGTTTCACAGGTGATTGAGAGACTACAGTAAAAAAAGATTTACCTGCAATTTGCTATAACCTTGTAGTGAGGTGTAATTGCTGAATGTAGGCACCTACTGACCTAGCAGAATGAGAAAGGCTAAGACAGCAGACACAACTGTAATTACTTTCCCCCTTTTCTAGCAGAAGTTCTAGGAGGCATTTAAGGAACTAGCAGACTGTAAACATGGCATCTATGCAAGGCACGTTATTAGAGTCTCTAGCAGAGGAATCAAGTTAATAAAAACAATGTCTGATATTAGAGAACACAAATTACATTCTTCCTGAATACACCTGATAATGTTCTATTTAATTTTCTTATTCTTCCACTCCATGTAAGGGAATGAATGAAAAGTGACTGCACCTCTGTAAAGGTCAGTCATATTTTGCAGGTCTGCTCATTTTGGTCACCTCTCTTCTTGTCCATTAGCTCCCAGCAGTGCAGCTTTGCTTGAAGTTGCTATATTTAGATGACTTCATTAATGTGTGAAATACAGAGAGAAAAATTAAAAGCATGTCAATGTGCAAGAATAACCATCATCAGCTGCCTGGATCACAAAAAATAAAAGTGTTCAATGGTCTGATACCGGAACAGTTAATGCAGATGAGTCATAGAATCATAGGATCTTTAGGGATTGGAAGGGACCTCAAAAGATCATCCAGTCCAATCCCCCTGCCACAGCAGGATCACCCAGACCAAGTCACACAGGGAGATGCCCAGGTGGGCTTTAAACATCTCCATTGAAGGAGACTCCACAACCTCCCTGGGCAGCCTGTTCCAGTGCTCTATCACCCTGGATCATAAGAGAATTTTTCTGTTCTCTATTCTGTCTTGTAACAGAAGTGATGAAATACCATTACCTCTCATATGTTCTTCAAATCACAGAAGAGTTTTGCACACCTGCCACTTGAGCTTTCAGCATTCTGGAGTGACCCTGCATGCCTGTGCAAGTTTTTGATGTGTATAGAAGATACAGTTTGGAAAGTTTATTCAAGCAAAACAGAAGGTCAGGAAAAGCAAACTTAGAATGTCTTTGGCTTCTTAGAGTGTCTTCTGGAATGGGCTGCCCAGGGAGGTTGTGGAGTCTCTTTCTCTGGATATATTTAAAACCCACCAGGATATGTTCCTGTGTGACTCCATCTAGGTGATCCTGCTGTGGAGAGATTGGGCTAAATGATCTTTCAAGGTCCCTTCCAATCCCTAATGGTCTGTGATTCTGTGATTCTTTCAGTATGAAGCACACAGGGATGCATCACAGAGTAGGATGTGATCACAGAATTTGACACCAGCAGACCCTGAATTAAACCTTTTTTTTTTTGCAGAGGGGATTCCATAGCGGGAGAGAGGCAACAGCTGAGAAGAAGCAGTAAATGTGATTCAGGTCTGCTAGTGGGTTGCAAGAGGTAAATAGTAGAGGGAAAGGGAAACCAGCTAGGACTGTAATGTATGAAA
>VXBP01007045.1:0-15534 GCA_013400115.1 Rhinopomastus cyanomelas
TAACCACTGCTCTCTGGCTTCTACCCTGTAGCCATTTCATGATCTTCCTCTCTACCCTTTCACCCACTGACTATTGAATTTTATCAATTTGCTTCTAAATGCTTCTAGGGGTTAGAAGTAGTTTTGGATGAGAAAAGAAAATCAAATATGTGTGCTTAGCTTTATTTTACGTTAAATAAAGTGCAATTATTTATCCCGTTTCTTACAGGTGGTCTAGGTATAGAGAGATTGAATATATTGGACATATTATTGGGGAGCTTGTATTATTGGGCGGATATCATTGAGAAGGAACTTCTTCACGGTTAGGGTGACGGAGCACTGGAACAGGCTGCCCAGGGGGGTTGTGGAGTCTCCCTCACTGGAGATGTTCAAGACCCGACTGGATAGATTCCTGTGTGACTTGGTTTAGGTGATCCTGCTGTTGCAGGCGGATTGGACTAGATGATCTTTTGAGGTCCCATCCAATCCGTAATGATTCTATGATTCTATGATCATTGGTATTCAATTGGTTTAACTACAAGCAGGTAAAAGATCAAGGTTGAGAAGAACAAATGGTCAGATATAAATGCATCTAGAATGGGATTATTCCGTTGTTCAGAATGCTCTTAGGAGGTTCGATCACACAATTCAACCAACTCATAAGTGTTATGCAGTTGTTATGGTGAGAGCTGAGCAGATCATTGACAATAAGTAATTCTTAAATAATGAGTTTAGTCATTTGGGGTCAACAGTTGCCTGTGAAAAGATTCTTGCATTGACCTGCTTAATAATAGTCAGAGATGGGTGTTTCCTCTTTTCCTACTATGATTATATTGTGAGGAAAAGACTACAAATATTTTACAACCAAGATTTTTAGCTAGAGCTGTGGTACTAGTTGCAGGTTTTCACACACTCTATCTGAGAAAATGTTACCTTCCCTTGTGAAAAAATTTACAAATGGAGAGGCCAAAGAACAAAGGGTGTATTTCAAATAGTTAGCTTCCTGGGCTAGGAGGATTTTATGTCACACATCGTTTCGATAACCAGTAGGTTAATGTAGGATTTTTATGGCTCGGTTTCATGTTTCAGACTTATTTTCATTTTACCACCTGCACAATGGGAAGGAGTCAAAGCTCTCCATTTCTAACAGCCCAGTTCCCAGTTTCCATGCTTGGGTGCTGTGGAATGAGGACCCCTCGATGTGGAAAGTAGTACATACAGTTTGTGACTAGTGCGCTGTGAGTATTTAAACGTACAACCTGAAAAATTATATCCAAATTTTGGCAGAATCATAGAATCATAAAATGTTCTAGGCTGGAAGGGACCTGTAGAGGTCATCTAGTCCAACCTCCCTGCACAGGGACAGGTCTACCTAGATCAGGTGGCTCAGAGCCTCATCAAGCCTGACCTTAAATGACTCCGGGGGTGGGGCCTCCACCACCTCCCCGGGCAGCCTATTCCAGCAATCACCCTCACATTGAAGAACATTTTTTCTGATATCCAGCCTAATGGCCAGAAGCCATTCAGATTTTCTTGGCAACCACAAAAGAAATGAACAATATGGAAGACAATGGTTTTTGAAACTTGAGCCAAGGTTAGAACATGTTAGATGTTTTTCATTCTCCTGTACTTGAAAAATTAAGTAGGAAACTAAAGATGAAAAACAAATTTGAAGACTATATTATATAAAATAAAATATCACAGAATCAACGAGTTACTGAGGCTGGAAAAGACCTCTGATATCATCAAGCCCAGTCTATGACCTAACATCACCACACTGGCCAGACCATGGCACATCCAGTCTGTCCTTCAGCACCTCCAGGGGTGGGGACTGCACCACTGCTCTGGGCACTCCAGTCTAGTGTCTGATCAACCTTTTTTGTGAGGAAGGGCTTCCTAACATCCAGCCTAACCCTTCCTTGGCACAGCTTCAAGCCTTGCCCTTTCATCCTGTCACTAGTTGCCTGGGAGAATACCCTGACCTCCATCTGACTACAACCTCCCTTCAGGTAGTTGTATAAAATAATATATGTATTATACATCATACACATACCATATATTATATCTAATACATAAAATACATTCCATAACATACATTGTCTTCACTCAAAACAACGGTGTCTTTTCTTTTACCTACTCTTCCTTTGTGTTTTCTTCCTCCAGAATCCTTGCAAATAGGTTGTTATACCATCTTTTTAATCTCTTCTCATTTCAAATGTTAATCAGCGTTCTGCATCCTTGTTTGATTCCTTGTGGAACTGCTACTTGTTTCAGAGTATTTAACTTTCCACCCTGTCTTGAGAAGTGTGTGTATTTTTATTTTGAATGTGTCTAACATCATTACAAATGTGTTTGCTTTCGCTCTGCTTCCTTTCAGCATATATGCCATGTGCTTTGATTTTCAGTGTTGGCTTTCAAATATGTTAATCCTGCTGATTACGTGATAGGCCCTTATTTTCTTCTTAACTGTTGTAATTTCTTTGTGTGTGCATGAAAAAGTGCATTAAACCAGACTAGTATCTGTTCTGTTACAAACAGTGCAGAGAGCTTTCATGTCGGATATGAAAGAATCTGAGAGAGACGGAGAAGCACAGTTAAACAAGAGGGGATAAATGGATGTGAAATGGAATCATAGAATCACAGAATGCTGTAGGTTAGGAGGGAGCTCAGAGATCATCCAGCTTCCAACCCCCTGCCATGGACAGTAACACCTTTCACCAAACCAGGTTGCCCAAAGCCCCATCCAATTTGGCCTTGAATACTTCCAGAGATATTTCTTAAGCTTCTGTACTTTGAGCCTAGAAAAGAGCCGCAACTCTGCACACATACATCTCGGGGAAGATTTTCTTCTGGTTCTAAGTGCTGAGGGCAAACTAGTGGAAAAGAAAGAAAATGACAAATATTTGTTGTCAAGCTTGCAGCAAGGAAAGTCAGAAAGAGGACAATTGCAGAGAAGGAGCCAGGAAGAAGGAGGGTATGTGCAGAGGTGTGTATTTTATAGCTGATACAGACATGTAAGGGCCATATTAACTAAAAAAATTCCAAGTTAGAAAACTAAGAGAGAACAAAGTTCATGCATACCACAAAACTCCTGCACCTTTCATTTATATTTAACCCAAAAAGAAGATGAAAAAATTTAATTGAGCCAACTTTTCTGCTCCTCCATAAGGTGCTGCTTCATCTGGGATTGCGGTAGAAGTCGCTTTTCATTGTCCCTTTATCTTTTGGCAGAGAGCTGACACTTGGTTATTTACACGCGTTATGTGGTTATGTTTCATTACACAGTATAATAATGTGACACAGCTAAATGACAAAGTCCCTGGTGAGGATTTTAAGCGGTACACATCCCAGGACTGCAGTAAACACTCTAAATTACAAATTCATGGACTGGTGAATACGGCCGTTCAGCGAGACAGGAACAGTTCATCTTAATAAACACTGTGTTCTGCTGAAAGGGCATGGGCTTTCATGCCCAGAGCTCCATTTATTTATTTATTTTCCTAAGGGCTGGGGATAGATACCCTCAAGGAAAGAGAATTTATTTAAATTTATTTAAAGCATGAGGCAAAGGAAGTTTATAGTTGTAAAGATTTTTCCAGAAAGAGTGGGAAAAATCCTTCAGACTTTCATGATATTTCCGCCACTGTTGCCTACGGTCACTAAAGAAAGGGAAACAGTACCCACGGGTTAATTACAAATTAAAGGCCGGGCTTTGTGATGAAATACTGATCTTTTGTTTGAAACTGATTACTTGAGCATCTCCGGTAATTAAAAATAGAATCATAGACTCATAGACTCATAGACTCATAGACTCATAGAATCATAGAATCTATGGGGTTAGGAGAGCCCTTAAAGGTCATCTAGTTCCAACCCCCCTGCAAAGGCAGGGACAGCGTCACAGGATGAGGTTACTCAGGGCCCCATCCAACCTCACTTTGAACACTCTGCGATTCTGTGAATCCCAAGGATGGCACAGCCACAACTTCCTTGGGTAACCTGTTCCAGTGTCTCATCATCCTCACAGGAACGAATTTGTTCCTAATGTCCAATGTAAATCTCCCCTCTTCAACTCTGTAACCATTTCCCCTTGTCCTCTCACTATGCATCCGTGTAAAAAGGCCTACCTCTGCTTTCTTGTAGACCCCCTCAGAGACTGGAAAGCTGCTAGAAGATCATCTCAGAGCCTCCTCCAGGAGGCCAGACATGGGTTTTGAATTGTTTGCCTCTATCTATTGTCCTCCTTGTCATCTTCCCATGCCCATAATGTCACATTTTCATCTTCAGTATAAGATCTAGCACTTATTTCTTTTAAGGCCTTTAATTACTATTTGTGTGAAGCCACTCTTTATTCTAGATGAGTATTCTATAAAAATATTTAATGTCTATCTTTTCAACAACGATGAGGTTTGGATTTGTTTTTCTAATGAGACTCTATTTTTTTATTCAGTACTAGATCCTGAATGCATCCTCATTAGTCAAGGGTGATACCGGTGATCTGGGGAACCATCAATTTGTAAGAAGTTTACTGTGAGGATGGTGACACACTGCAACAGGTTGCCCAGGGAGGTTGTGGTTGCTCCTTCCATGGAAGTGTTCAAGGTCAGATTGGATGGGATTCTGGGCAACCTGGTCTAGTGAGAGATGTTGCTGGCCATGGCAGGGAGTGGGGACTGGATGATCTCCGAGCTCCCTTCCAACCTAAACTATTCTATGATTCTATTAAGTTCTAGCTGACAGGCTCCTTGCACCTACAATGCACGTGCGTACCTCAGCCTGCACATGCGCAGCTTCACACAAAAGGCATCATGTCTCACAGTTAAAAGTGAGGGAATAGATATCATTCTATAATGTCACATGAATGTCACAGAGTGCAGGTGGTGGAAAATAATGAAGTAAAAGGGAAATGAAGACTTCCTTCAGAAAAGTCAATCAAGGAAGGCTGTGTTTACAGGACTGTATAAAGAAAGAAGGCAGAACTGCAGCCATATGTGTTTAAACTTAATTACTGTGGTTTAACTGAGAGCTGGATCAGGAAGTTATGAAAGCATCATAGTAACAGAAGGGTGTATACAGGACCTGGCAGAGAAGGACCTGGTTGACAACCAGCTGAACATGAGCCAGCAGGGTGCCCAGGTGGCATGAAAGGCCAATGACATACTGGCTNAGTTGGGTGTTAGGAAGTCCTTCCTGATGGAAAGGATGATCAGAGCCTGGACTGGACTGCCCAGGGCAGTGGTGGAGTCCCCATCCCTGGAGGTGTTTAAGTACAGACTGGCTGTGGCCCTTAGTGCCCTGTTCTGGCCAATGTGCTGATGCTGGGTCCTGGGCTGGGCTGGATGATCTCAGAGGGCTTTCCCAGCCTCAATAATTCTGTGATTCTGTGATCTTTATAACCAGGGAAATTATATTGTGAATGCAAAATGCCTTAGCAGAGGAGGAGTTGTCTGGGTGAAAGCCCATGATAGTGCAGGTATAAACTGAGTTATAAAGAAGTGGATAAAAACATCCCAAACACTACAAAAAGAGGCAGATTAGGAAATGTTTGTATGCATAACAGAGTCTCTCAAAGGCACATCATTACTCATAAAGACTTTAACTACCCCGGCGTAAACTAGAAAAAAATTGTGACATGACTATGGAAGTTATTTCTAGAGGTTAAAAAATCAGGTATTTTCTTTGAAATCTGCTATGTGATCAAGAAGGCCAGACATGCCTTTGGATGTTATCTTCAAGAAAATAAAATATACATGAAAAATGAGATAAGAATTGGTGAAGATATGATTCCTGTGATTGTACAGCAACAGCATCAGACTGTAGGCACTCAAGGGAATATTTATAAAGACAGAAGTACAAAAATATTGAACTTTAAAAGGCAAAGTATGAACAATATGAAGCACATGGAGAATAGTGGGCAGAATGTTAAAAAACATGCTAAATACATGTTGCAAAAAAGGAAGCTGCTTATTGAAAAATGGACAAAAGATAAAAATGGTTGATTTTCACAGCTGTACAACAACATCAAACAATACCTTGGAGGAATCATTCTATGATTCTATGATTCCCGGGTGGTGTTGATCTAGCTCCATATCCTTGGCCCATTTACACCAGCTAGAGATGGTAATGTGTTTAAGATAAGATTAAGGTAAGAAGAAAATCAGACAAAAAGCAGATTTAAAAGTCAAATGTGCTGCACAGAGAGGATTACACTGGAAAATAAAAAAGAAGTGATAGAAGAAAGGAATTAGAATAGCTACAACGAAATAACATACCTACAAAGCAATTTGACTAACAGAAAAAGCTTTTCTTTTCATGCATATACAAAGCAGGGGGTTTTTTTTGTTTATGATTTCTGCTGGTTTTATCTGTAAATCCACCACATGTTAAAAAGCTGAGGTGATAATAAACTACACGCAGACAATTTAAAGCAATGTCTTCATGTAAAGGATATTAGACAGAAAAGGCTGCTATTTGTTTTTGTGCTCTACATGTCTGCTGACTAAAACAACAATGCAAACTAGTTGGAGTGAACAAAGTGTATCTTACAGTTCACAAACAAAACAAGAGTGGTAGGAGGCCTTTAAGCTATTTAAAGAATTTAATGGATTTTAAAAGCCGTTCTCTGTGAATCATGCTGTCTTTACAAACACTCTGAAACAATGTTTTTTTGGTAGAAGTTGACAAGTTGAAAAAGTCCATCATAAACCCAGTGTATTTCTGTTATTTTTGTAGATATTTCTGTGATATTTTGTAAGTCAATAAAAGATTTCCATATGAGAATAGAAGGCAGCTTAGCACAGGGTTGGACACAAAGCAAGAGACTGGGTCCCATATGTAGTGTACACTGTTATGCTGTGACAAAACTACTGAGAATGTGGGTAAAAACTAGAGTAAGAGATAAACATTTCTTTCATTTGAAAAGTGAGAATTGTTCGCAAGGTAAAAACATCCAAAGCAAACTGAAAACTTTGGATTTAAAGTCATAAAGAAATCTGAGACTATCAGAGCTTGTTCCACTGGAAACTTACAGATTTGTTGTGATCTAAATGATGAAACTCCAAGGCTGGCTGAGTCACAACAGTGCCTCACAAATGCTTACAGCAAAAACATTCAGGACACTGTGACACAAAATAAGAAAGGAGATGGTCTCTCAGTTTCCTTCTTCATGCAACAAAACCAGAGCTCAGGTGACAAGCAGCTGATGCCTGCAGGGATGGCACCCTATGGAGATGGTGTTGGGATGTGCAGCCTGGCACCCACAGTGCAGATACCAATTGCCTTGGGGAGACCACAATTTGAAGGTTAAATTAAAAAAAAATATATATTTTAGACTGTCTACAGTTTATTTACACTATGTTCTTGTTTTACGAGGACAGGCTGAGAGAGTTGGGTTTGTTCAGACTGAAAAGGAAAAGGCCTTAGGTGATCTTATAGTGGCCTTTGAATCCGTGAATGGCGCTAGTCAGAATGCTGTGGAAGACTTTTCACAAGGGCATGCAACAATAGGATGAGAAGCCATGGTTTTAAGATGGAAAAGGGTAAATTTAGGTTAGACATTAGAAAAAAGTTTTGTAACCCGAAGATGATGGACCCCTAGAATAGGTTGCCTAGAGAGGTGGTGCCTGGAGACATTCAAGGTCAGGCTGGATAGGGCTCTGTGTAATCTGTTCTACATCCCTGCTTGTTGTAGGGGCATTGGACTAGATGACCTTTGAAGGTTCCTTCCAATCTTGATTTTATAATTCTTTATCAAAACAGATTTCTAAAGTATTTCAAGTGAGCAGATGGGCAAAAATCTTTCTGTTGGGTGCCGGACACAGCAGGTTCCCAGCCAGTTCCCACAGACCCACCACAGGGCGCTGTTGAGCTCCTCATCCAAGATGGCAAAACATTTTAAAAAGGACAAAAAAGGTCACACGCAGAAGAAAATGAAGAATAATAGTGAGAAACAGCAGCATGAAATCCAAGGTGAAGAAGGAGAAGGAGCAAGTGCTCCAGGTGCCACAGCAGATATTCACACTGTAGTCCATGGACAGGACCATGCTGGACAAGATGGGTAATTCCTGAAGGAACTAAGTCCTGTGGAGAGGCCATGCTGTATCAGAGGAAAAGTGTGAGACAGTAATATCAGCAGATCCAACCATTCTGTTTTAACCCCAGCTTCTCCCAGCTCCCATCATCCCTCACTGCTGAGGGCAGGGGAAGGACATGGAAAAGACTGAATCTCCCTTGAGACTGAGGGATGCAGCAGGAGTGATGTTGGTTTAACGTTTATCTTTGTTTCTCACTACCTGCATCTGCTGTAATTGAAAAGATATCTAATTTACACCAAGTCAAGTCTTTTTTGCTCACTGTAGGAACTGGTGACTGTTCTTACTGTCTTCATCTTGATCTGTGATCTTTATGTTGTTTGATACTCCTCCTTTTTATTCTCTGAGGAAAGGTAGTGAATGAGCATCTGGGTGGGAGTTAGGCTGTTAGCAAGGCTAACCATCAGGAATTTGAAAAGCAGAAAATGGAATTTAAATGATAGAATGAGAGAGAAATAGCAGCTCATTATTTACACAGAAATTGATGACAGAATTTCACATGCAAGCACGGGGCTTTTCAGATTCACCCTGACCTTCTGGGCCACTGGCTCTCCTACCAAAATCTGCAAAGTGACTGAGGAAAAGGGGTGGGAGGTGTTTCCTTCCCTTTCATCAACAACTCCTACCCACTCTCCAGGATGAGGTAAGGTGTAGGGAACAGGCCCTGTTCTGTTCCCTGGATACTCTCCAAATGTGATGATCACTTTTTGCTTCTGTTCAGCACCTTAATAGAGGCAAATTCTTCGTCAGTGTGCTGTGGTTGGTGGCAGAGGAACACATAAACATTCACATTTAGTGGGGAATCATTCATATCTGACTTTATTCTCTATTTCTAGTCTCTGGTATTGTTTCACCTGAGAGTTTCCAGTTCATAAAGAACCCCAAAAGCCAAAAATAAGGCCCTGAAAATCTCCACTCATCTAAATCATCACAATGAAATTAATGCAGTGACAGAGCTAGAAAGGTCTACAAGAGAAATACTTTTACTCCAATATACCAACAGTCTAAATATAAAGAGCAGGACAGGGGATCCACAAAGATTTGTAATCAGATAATGTAATATCCTTAATAAAAAGGGTATCTAGCAACCAACCCAGGGTCACAGTGGAGTGTCATAGAAATGTGTCTGAATTAGGGCAGTCTGTAGAACAGAGCAGATACATGCTATATACAGGGAAAAAAGCTGCAGGCACCGAGCAAAGCTGGATAAAGAGGAAGCTAGCCATGCACACACATATACCACACAGTATTCCTATACGTGGTTTTTCTGAAAAATAAATTACAGCAGTAGGTGAAAATCCTACAAGGGAATCAGATAGATCAACAGAGCTACAGAATTCTGTCTCCTGTACAAAGGGAACATATACATCACAGTTACTGTCACCATTGACTGCTATAGGGAATCAAGATCATGTACAACTGTTGGGCTTAAAAAAGAGTAATAACAACTGTCTCAGTGTCACTGCAGCTTGCAAGCTGCTCTGAGGTTAGGTTGGGGGACAGAAAGAGGGTGAATATGTCACCCATAAATCATCCAGTATAAGTAGAGATACAGTTCCTTGGCTTTCCAGCCAGTCAGGAAATCAGCCTGATTTTTCAGTGGTACAAATGAGTAGTATCGCACCAGGACAGCACTCATCGCTGAAATGCCATTTAATGTGGTGAGAGAAGAGATTAGGATGTAGAGCACAGTGTACATTTGTTTCGGTCTGGCTTGCAGGCTTTCAGTAAATATGGTAAAAAATAATTAGAGGATACAAATCCAAAAAGATATGTAGAACCCGCAGAACATCAGGTCCTTTCAACATGTTTTAATTTAACTGATAAGAATTTTTAACAAGCAAATACTTAAAGGAACTCCCAATTGTACTAATTATACTGCACTTACCGTGTTCTAAATCAGTAAGAAATGTCAGACATTCAGAAGAACACCAGACACACAGGTCAGCAAAATGCAATTCTGGTTTTGAAAAGGTTGTCCATCAGATTTAGAGCTTGGAAGAAATCCTGTTCTGTGCAGCATTTTGTAAACACAGTGTCACTCAGTGTCCAAACTGTCTCACCTTTTCTTGCATTTTACGACATAGTGTTGTACCCCATGTATCAAAGGCAAGAATAAATCACTCTCTGAAAGTTTCACCTCTCTGGCATTGCTAGCTTAGACTGTCACAGGTGTGCTGAGCTCATCTTTCTAGAACTGATGAAACCCCTCAGCTTTGTTTTTCCTCTCTTTTCATGTGGCTACAGTACAAAACCCACGCTTCTTCTTCCTTACATGTCCTGCTTTCAAGGCTTTCTTTATGCTTCGTGCATTACAAGTAGCAGCAAAAGAAGATGCAGTAATTATCAGGGAATATATTCCATAAAGGAAGAAAACAGGGGGAAAAGGAACAGTTACAAGTAACAAAGTGGCTTTTGTAGATAGTCTCCTACACAGCAGGCAGATACATTTGCAACCTGCTGAGGAAACTATTTGCTGCTGAACAAATCCTAGACTTCTTGAACTGGTAAAAGTCTTGTTGACTTACGGGAAATTGAGGATATGGGCCTATCTGAACGAGCTGGGACGTGAATGTTAAATAAGACTTATGGCCTGATGAAGGTTTTTGTGCTTAAGGCTGTATTTCCAGTATGTGTTTATACATTTCATGCTCTCCATTCACTAGTTGTACTTTGGTAGATATATGAGAGGCATAGCAGCAGCTCCATGGGTAATGCTATCCTTCTTCTAGTTGTACAGAAGCACCTAAAGAAACCTACATTTCATGCATAGTGCGTAGTGCCCGTCTCATTTCATGTGCTGCATTTCAAGAGTGTAAATCATCACTACAGATTTCGTGCAAAACCCTTTTTTCCCAACACTGACAGAAAATATAATTTTATTACAGCTTGAAGCATTTATAAAGAGCTGGACAACGGAGTCCTTATGCTACATGCCCTGAAGAGCAAAGTAGTGGAAAAGATGTACAAGTTAAAAATACAGTCTGCCAGGCAGAAAGAATTTTTGCTTTAAAATTGTGTTTTAAAAAATTTAACTCCAGGCAAAGTAAGATTAAGTTAGCATAATGGAAGCATTTCTTGGTTTGCTTTCTTTATTTCTTATCACCCATCTTTGTGCAATGTTTGTCTGTTCTTTTCTTATTTCCTCTTTTCTTTTCCCCCCCGCAGAAGTAAAGGTTTGGAAGGGTGTAAGCGTAAACTGTACATTAGAGAATCACAGGACTGTTGAGGCTGGAAAAGACTTTTGAGATCATCAAGTCCAGCCCAGGACCTAACGTTCCACAACCTAGACCAGGGCACTAAATTCCACATCCAGTCTGTACTTAAACACCTCCAGGGATGGGGACTCCACCACTGCCCTGGGCAGTCCAGTCCAGGCTCTGATCATCCTTTCCATCAGGAAGGGCTTCCTGACACCCAACCTAACCCTCCCCCTGGCAGATTCAGGCCCTGCCTTCTCGTCCTGGTGCTAGTTGCCTGGGAGAAGAGCCGGACCCCCTACTTGACTACAACCTCCCTTCAGGGAGTTGGAGAGAGGGAGGAGGTCCCCTCTGAGTCCCCTCCAGACTAAGCACCTCCCCGGCACCCTCAGCGTCTCTTCATTAGACTTTCCCTCCAGTCCCTTCCCCAGCTTCATTGCTCCTCTGGGCCCAGTCCAGTCCCTCCATCTCTTTCTTGAAGTGAGAGGCCCAGAACTGCCCCCAGGACTCTAGAGGAGGCCTCCCCAGTGCCCAGCACAGGGGGAGAATGACATCCCTAGGCCTGCTGGCCACACTATTGCTGATCCAAGCCAGTATGTCATTGGCCTTTCATGCCACCTGGGCACCCTGCTGGCTCATGTTCAGCTGGTTGTCAACCAGGTCCTTCTCTTCCAGGCCACTCTCCAGCCCCTTATCCCCCAGTCTGTAGCTGCAGGGGGTTATTGTGGCCAAAATGACTGACTATATCCTAAACCCCAGGTTCACTAAAAGATTGAAAAAGGCCATTTCCTTTATCAAAACCTAATTCAAACTTTGCATCATTAATAACCCATAAGCACTCAATACATTACCCATACAACCAATGTACTGTAAGATGATAGAATTCCCAGATAATTTACCATGAGCGTTTTTAAGTGCCTCTTAAAAACAAGTACAATTCTTTACCGTCTCCTGGACCAATATAGCAAGGTAAGAAAAATATAGTTTTACTTTGGCAGTCAGGAAAAAGTTAGAACGGACTGGTGAACTATTTTTCAGACTGAGAAATACTCTACTTGTTTACCAAAAAAAATTTCTTCTTTAGTAAATAAATGCTACTACATTCAAATAACCTTAAATGCCACTTCAGACAAGAGTACTAAAACACTGGTTAATAGCGATTTAGACTAAAAAGGAGAGAAGGGCAATATATACAAATAAAAATATATCATATTGATGGCTTCTACCTGGCTTCTCCAGGCTTTGTCAAAAAACAAGACAGGGACCTGGAATTTAACCAGAATATATATATATATTTTTTTTTAGCTTTTCCACATATAACCGTGCCCCTGCAATTTGTGAGCATGTATCACTTTCCTTATCATAACTCATTTTAAGAACTCATTATCCTAACTTACTGCACATACAAACAGGTGAACTGCAATTCATTTTTCTACTGAAGCAATTGGGATCGACCCAGTTGAATAAGTGCATTTGTCAATCAGCTACCAGATTGTGATGGCTTAAAAACCTCACAGTACACCTTTCACAGAGCAGTTAATTTTCCATTTTCTTCTTTGTCTTAAAGGGAGATGATAGATAGTTGTTAAAGCTAACTATCTTAAACCTAAAACTAAACCAAACTATCTTAAAACTAAAACAAACCCTAAAACTTAAAAATTATCTTAAAACTATGTTATAAACTTCATACTGCCTGTCATATACGAAAGAGAATTTCCACAGATTCAGAACTTACCTGAAGAACAAACATCATCACCACAGCTCCAGAAATCTTTCCTATAGTTTGTTTCATCTCTATCTATATTTATATCTGCATCTATACCTATATCATCTATATCTATATATCATCTATATCTATCTGTATGTCTATATCTGTATGATCTGTATTTATACCTATACCTGTACCTATCCTATATCTTTCTAAGAGGATATTTTCCTTTCTTGGTTTTGTTTTTCAGGGTCAATAATGTGTAGCACATTGTGGTGGCATTGTGAGGGTCCTTGTCTGGAGCTCCCCGCATCCCACATTGCTCATCACCATCATTATGGGTCAGAGACCCCAACCATATTTCAACAAAGAGCTCTCATCTAAGGTGTCAGACATAAAGAGAGGGTTTAACTAAACTGCTTACAAGTCTGCAGGCAATGAAACAAATTACTTGGTTTGGAGAAGAAAGACCTCAAGACATTTTAATCCACTCCTCCCACCACATATCAGCCTCAATTCTGTTATTCTGTGGTTTATCCCAGACGTCTTCAAGAAATGATCACATTCTCTCAGCAGCAGCTATGCAACTCTGAACAGGCACCAAAGAATCCAGAATTCACGGAGGAGGAACACAAGGGAGGGAAAGGGAGCAGGACAGCCACTTTACTTTTCAACTTTTTTCTGCAGAAATCACTCAAATTAGCTAAAGCATAACACAGATAGTGAAAGTATTGAAGAGCTTAGGTGTTGCAGCTGGGGTGGATGTGTGACACGGAGTCTAAGACCAATGTGAAAGCAGTCAAAAAAGATACTTTATTAGTGCAGCTAGTCCCTTTTAATACCCTTTCTGCACACAGGTGTCCTTATTTTATTGGTACAACACATATAAACAAGTGGCCATTGGCATTTCAGCTTCATAGACCCCTTGCTCCATCTCTGTGCCAAGTTTCTCCTAGTACAGTCAGTTTTTTACATTCTTCAGATATTTCTGACTCCTTGTTCTCATGGGTACACATCAATCTGCCCAAGGTCAAACTCTCCTGCTTCAGTCAGAAGGTCTACGGACCCACTGTAGCCCCCACCACTTAGGCTCAACTAACTTTTAGGGATCCAGTCAACAACTAACTGACTCACTGCCATGTTAAGCAACCACATGACCTCAGTGAGAAACTGAATAATTTATCATAGAAAACGAAAATTACAACTGTTGTGCACAACAACAGTGGTAATCAACGTGTGTCATCAATGAGAACAAACTGCCTCCTGATTGCTCGCATGACTTTAAGAGCAATGACTGCGTACTGCTTGTAAATTTGTTTAAAACATTATTTAGCTGGAATAAGCACTTACTATATCACACAACAATTACATTATTATCTTTCCTCCAATCATTAACTGACAATTCTTTTAATCAGGAAAGGAGAGAGAATCCCATGGTTGCCTTTGCGCTCTTTCCAGACCATTCACCACCAGTTTTTTCTGGTACCTGGAATTTATATTAAATATAGTGAAAGACATATTGGCTGCGAAGGAGCTCCTGGTACTTCGGATGCCAGTGAGGGTAGTTCAATCAGTACATGAATGAAAAAGGAAATCAAAGACAATTTCTCAGGCTCAGGGTTGTAACCTGAGCTTTTCTTTTTAATCCCACACACTCAGACCTGCACTGACATCTCAGATATCCACACTCTTCTTGCTTAAGATAATGCAAATCACCTGTGCACATCTCTGGATGGTGCCAGGACCCTGTGCAAGTTAGTTCTAAATCTAGTAAAAAATTGTATTCTGAAGCACTCCATGGATTAAATGGTGGTTCCTGTGAAGCTAGTAGGATCTTCAACTCTGGCTTCCACAGAAAACTGTCTCTCTTTTGAGTGGACTACTGCCTCTGTTGGAAGAACTGGTTCCTTTACTTTTCTTTATCTTTTTTAAGATTTGCCTTGAAGTACTTGTGAAAGACACTAGACTTAGAGTCCCAGAAACTGATTTTTTTTGCTTAGTTTCAGAGTAGTTTGAGCAAGGAGAAGCTTTCTTGTATGAATATACCCCTATTCACATTAGTATTCAAAGAAGTGGAAGGAGTGCATTCTATTTTTTCCCTTTTTACACCTCTCTCTATGTCATAAGGATTGTGTTCACACTTCAGGGCTCCATGACTTGGGAGTATCACAGTATCACAGTATTATCAAGGTTGGAAGAGACCTCATAGATCATCAAGTCCAACCTGTCACCACACAGCTCAAGGCTAGACCATGGCACCAAGTGCCACGTCCAATCGTGCCTTGAACAGCTCCAGAGTTGGCGACTCCACCACCTCCCTGGGCAGGCCATTCCAGTGGCCAATGACTCTCTCGGTGAAGAACTTTCTCCTCACCTCAAGCCTAAATTTCCCCTGGCGCAGCTTGAGGCTGTGTCCTCTTGTTCTGGTGCTGGCTGCCTGAGAGAAGAGAGCAACCTCCTCCTGGCCACAACCACCCCTCAGGTAGTTGTAGACAGCAATAAGGTCTCCCCTGAGCCTCCTCTTCTCAAGGCTAAACAATCCCAGCTCCCTCAGCCTCTC
>VXBP01007045.1:16258-33769 GCA_013400115.1 Rhinopomastus cyanomelas
GAGAGTGGCTCGGCCAGTTCATCTGCCAGCTCTCTCAGCACTCTAGGATGGATCCCATCTGGTCCCATGGAGTATTGATCCCATCTGGTCCCTTGGGAGTATTGATTCACACAGGAGCCATCCCTACCAAATTTGTATCAAATATTGTCCAGTATTCATGTTCCAAACCCAAGTTCTTTACTGCTGACTGAAGGCTTGTCCTGGATGTAGCCTCAAGCTGTATCAAGGGAGATTTAGATTGGATCTTAGGAAGAAGTTCTTTACTGAGAAATTGGTTGGGCACTGGAACAGGCTGCCCAGGGAGGTGGTGGAGTCACCATCTCTGGAGGAGTTTAAAAAATGAGTAGCTAGAGCACCTGAGGCCATGGTCTAAGGGTTAGGAAGATGTTGGGAGGGCCGGACTTGATGATCTTTAGGTCCCTTTGAGCTGTGATGAACACTGGAACGGGCTGTCCAGCGGGGGGTTGTCTCCTTCTTTGGAGATGTTTAAAACCTGTCTGGACATATTCCCGTGTGACTTGATCTATGTGATCCAGCTGTGGTGGGAGTATTGGACTAGATGATCTGTCAAGGTCGCTTCCAATCCCTAATGTTGTATGATTCGGTGACTCTGTGATTCTATGATTCTACATAATGTTGGTTTAAATTATTTAACTTAAATCACACAGAGAATATGACTTCTCTATACTTCTTAGTATGCACTCAATACACTTCTGTACACTTCCTTATGATTTAATGTGACTGCTTCACACTTCTTATCTCCCCTTAGCTTCCACTGACATGCAATCTCCTCACACTCAAGTACAACCGTGTTATAATGCATGAAGTGTAGGCTAAGGTTTGTTTGAATGGCTGTGATTCATTAGCTGACAACATAATTTGATGGCACAGATGCAGCCCAGCAGTCAAGTATTACCTCTCTGCCTGCTGGCAAAACTTAAGGAGAAATCGTGTGGGGGACTCTGCTCTGGTACTTGTTTCCCACACAGAAAATATGCAAGAAGAGCCATATTTATAGTTTGTTTTATGATGTGACAGTTCCTACTTCAGTATGAAGGGACATATCTTCTGCAGGAAATACTACTTTTTCTCTCAAAAAACTATTTCGTGCTTGAAGGATCCTTGCAAACTCTTAGCCCATTTATGTTTGGATTTCCCCTGTCCTGCCTGTCACTGTCCTGATCTCTGTTGCAACTGCTGGGACAAATATTGCCAGCAAGAGCCAAGGAATAACAAAACTCTGTCGTACACACAATCACTTTTGTTATGTGACAGATTCAAGAAGCTTTATATAATTGGCAGACTAAAAATATGAAGTACAGATGAACTTTTCAAGATCCTCTTAATTTATATTGCTTATCTAGACACCTTATTGCACTCCATTTAAAAGCATGTGGGCAATATTCAGAGGGAAGAAAGCAGGGCTGCAATTAGAAATGTGTGCAGAGGAAAGCAAAGAAGAATGCTAGGATGCCTGCCTGGCTGAGCAAGGAGCTCCTGGACACGCTGTCACAAAAAGAAACTCTACAAGGAGTGGGAAGGAGGACAGCTAGAGTGGAGGGTATGTAAGGAAGCTGCCCGAACAGCTAGACATCCGGTTAGGAAAGCCAAGGCACAGCTTGAATTGAACCTAGCCAGGGAGGTCAAAGGGAACACCAAGAATTTCTACAGGTATATGAATGGTAAAAAGAAGCCTAGGGAAGGTGTGGGCCCCCTCAGAAAGGAAACAGGTGCTTACAAGTGACATGGAAAATGCTGAGGTTCTCAATGACTACCTCAGTCTTCACTGCAAAGGCCTCCAGTCACACTCCTGGAGTCATGGAAAATAACAGCAGGGACTGCACGGAAGAACTGCCCATCACAAGTGAAGATCAGGTTCGTAATCACCTGAAGAACCTGAAAGTGTTCACGTGCATGGGACCCGACAGGATACACCCACGGGTACTGACAGAACTGGCAGATGAGGTTGCTAATCTGTTCTCTATTATATTCCAAAAGTCATGTTGGTCTAGTGAAGTCCCCACTGACAGGAAAAGGGGAAACATAATTCCTATTTTCAGAAAGAGTAGGAAGGAGGAGCCGGATACTACAGGACGGTCAGTCTCACCTCTGTGCCCAGTAAGATCATGGAGCAGATCCTCCCAGAGGCACTACTGAGACAGGAGAACAGTGAAGAGGTGATTGGGTACAATCAGCATGGCTTCACCAAGGGCAAATCCTGCCTGACAAACCTGATGGCCTTCTATGAACAGGTCATAACATTAATGGATGAGGGGAGGGCAACTCATGTCATTTACCTGGACCTGAGCAAAGCCTTTGACACTGTCCCGCATCACATTCTGGTCTCCAAGCTAGTGGAACATGGCTTTGATGGGTGGACNTGAGGGAGGTGATTCTTCCCCTCTACTCTGCTCTCCTGAGACCTCACCTGGAGTACTGCATCCAGTTCTGGAGCCCTTATTATAAGAAGGATTGAACATACTGGACCAAGTGCAGAGGTGGGCCATGAGGATGATCAGAGGGCTGGAGCACCTCTCCTATGAGGCCAGACTGAGAGAGTTGGTGTTGTTCAGTCTGTAGAAGAGGAGGCTCCCAGGTGACCTTATTGTGGCCTTCCAGTATCTGAAGGGGGCCAACAAAAAGACTAGGGAGGGGCTTTTTAGGATGTCAGGTAGCGATAGGACTAGGGGGAGTGGAGCAAAGCTGGAGATGGGTAGATTTAGAGTGGATGTGAGGAGGAAGTTCTTCACCGTGAGATTGGTGAGAGCCTGGAATGGATTGCCCAGGAAGGTGGTGGATGCCCTATCCTTTGAGGTGTTGAAGGCTGCGCTGGATGAGGATCTGGCCAGCCTGATGTATGGTGGGGCATCCCTGCCCATGGTAGGGGAGTTGGAAGTGGATGATCCTGTGGTCCCTTCTAACCCTGACTGACTGTATGACTTGGTCTTGGTGATCCTGCTGTGGCAGGGGGATTGGACTAGATGATCTTTCGAGGTCCCTTTCAATCCCTGATGATTCTATGATTCTATGATTCTATGATTCTGAGACAGTTAAGTATTGAACATTTCTGCATCGCAGGTTCTGCATTTCTCCATAGAAAATGAGTCTAATATAATTTTATCATTACTGATAAATAGCGGTGTTATGACTCAACTAATTTACGTTTAGACAAAAGCCTGAGTGACTAGGCAACCTCTCAGATAATCTTTGTTTGGAAAATGGTATCAATCTTTACTGAATGTAATTTTTCCTTACCCAAAGGAACCTTGGCTGAATAGAGATGCAGAAATCCTCAAACCTTCTAGTACATAGTACCTCACAGTGCTCAAGGACAGGGTTTAGCAGTGGCCTTGGGACAGTTGGGTTAATGGTTGGACTTGATGATCTTAAAGGCATTTTCCAACCTAAATGATTCTATGATTCCATGAAAAAGAAATAACAGTGGTATGTGTCTTCTTAGCTCTGTTCCCGACACCACTCACTGCAGATGCTGTGGGAATGTTAGGATAAAGGATGGATGTGTACAGTACCTGTGCCATGAGAATAAGGGTTTCCCCTGCTAGACCTTCCATCCATGTCTGGGTGGCCACAAGTCCTCTCGTATAAATCAGTCTGCTTGCCTTATGAATCTACATGTGTTTCATACAGTTGTAAGAACTTGCGCGAATAAGGTCTATAATCTTAATATCCAGCGGAGATATTTTCCTATTCTTCTGTTCATTTTGAAAGCCTAACAGTTTCATTTAATGCCTCTAGATTCTGCAGCACAGTAAGTAGTCACAGTGAATATGACTGGAAGAGGCTGCCCAGTGGAGTTGTGGAGTCTCTTTCTCTGGAGACGTTTTAAACTCTGGATATGTTCCTGTGCGACTTAGTCTAGGTGATCCTGCTGTGGCAGGGGAATAGGACTAGATGATCTTTCAAGGTCTGTTCCAATCCCTAACATTCTGTGATTTACTGAAGAATTGACTTCCATTCTGTTTCTCCATATTGTGGTCTGTTCTGTATTTTTCACTATCTGTTTTCTAAAGGAAATCTCTTGGACACTCATTTTAAGCCATTTTTTTGTCCATATATTTTCTTCCTTTCTGTTTTTACCATTTCCATCATTTTCTTTGGGCATGATGGGGACAGAAGCAAGAAGCACAGCAGAATTTTTCTTTGAAGCTTTTTCAGCATTTGTCATTTAGATCTTCTTTTATCCACTTCAAAATATCTGCATTACATTTGACTCAGACTGCTGCTGGGCAGAGAGCTGTCATTCAAGCAGCTGATTATGTTGTCACTCAAGATACCTCTTGCATCTCTTCACAATAATATCTAATTCAGATAATTGATTACATGTGCTTATTTTGTGATTCTTTTCCTTACATGTAAATGTTTTTTATCAACACTGGATTTCAGCTGACATTTTATCGCTGATGACTAAGTAGCATGAGGTGCTCCTAAAACACATTGCAATTAATGTAATTTAAATGAAACCAAATCATTTTGAAATGAAGTAAGCAAACAGTCATTTATCATTTATAGAATCATTACAGATTGGAAGGGACTTTGAAAGAGGTCCCTTTGAACTGCACAGGAGGTCTCACAGGTACATATCCAGACATGTTTCAAACGTCTCCAGAGAAGGAGATGCTACAACCCCCCTGGGCAGCCTGTTCCAGTACTCCGTTATCCTCACTGTGAAGAAGTTCCTTCTGATATTTATACGGAACCTCCTATGTTCCCGCTTGCATACATTGCCCCTTGTCCGACCATTAGATGACACTGAGAAAGCCTGGCTCATCCTCCTGACACCCACCCTTCAAATATTTATTGACATTAATGAGATCACCCCTCAGTCTCCTTTATTCCAAGCTAAAGAGACCAAGCTCCCTCAGCCTCTTCTCATAAGGGAGGTGCTCCACCTCCTTCATCATCCTCATTGCCCTAAACTGGACTCTCTCCAGCAGCTCCACATCCCTCTTGAACTTAGAGGCACACAACTGGACACAATACTGCAGATGTGATCTCACCCGGACAGAGTAGAGGGGCAGAAGAACCTCTCTTGATCTGCTAACCACCCCCATTCTGATCCACCCCAGGATGCTGTTGGCCCTCTTGGCCACAAGAGCACACTGCTGGCTCATGGTAATCCTGCTGTCCATCAGGATCTCCAGGTCCCTTTCTCCTGCACTGCTTCTCCAGCACCTATACTGGTACCTCGGATTGTTCTTGCCCACATGCAAGACTCTACACTTGTTTTGGTTATATTCCACTGTACTTCTGCCTGCCCAGCTCTCCAGCCGGTTCGGCCCCTGATGAATGGCAGCACAGGCTGATAGGGTATTAACCACTCCTCCTAGCTTTGTGTCATCAGCAAACGTACTAGCAGTGCACTCTAATGCCTCATCCAAGTCATTAATGAATCGGCTGAATAGGACTGGTCTCAGTACTGACCCTTGGGGGACTTGACTAGATACAGGCCTCCAAGTAGACTCTGTCCCACTGACCACTATTCTCTGGCTTGTATCCTGCAGCCAGTTCACAATCCATCTCACTACCCTATCATTTAGTACACACTGCCTCAGTGTGGCTGTGAGGATGCTATGTGAGACTGTGCTCACATGAGGTGAGGCTGACCTGTCTGTAGTTACTTGGGTCCTCCTTCATACCCTTTTTGAAGATTGGAGTGACATTCGATATCCTCCAGTCCCCAGACATCTTTCCTGATCCCCATGACTTAGCAAAGATGATGGAGAGTGGCATAGCAATGACTTCTGCTGTCTCCCATAGCACTCACAGGTGCATCCCATCTGGGCCCATGGATTTGTGTATATGCAGTTTGCTGAACTTATCCCTATAGACTTTCTTCTTTCTCTTCAGTTTGCCCAGCAGCAACCTGTTTAACAACACAGGTATTCTGGCTCCCTTCCTTGGCTTCTTCACTGTTGGACTGCTCTGATCTTGGGCTTCAAAGTAGTGGTCTTTGAATGTTAACCAGCTGTCTTGGGCCCCTTTACCTGCCAGTACCCTGTCCCATCGAATTTCCCCCAGCAATTGCTTGAAAAGGCCAAAGTTGGCCCTCCTGAAGTCCAGGATTGTGATTCTACTAGGCATTCTGTTCCTACCACATGCGACCCTGACCTCCACCATCTCATAGTCACTGCAATCAAGGCTGCCCTCAACCTTCACTGCTTCAAACAGACCCGCCTTGTTGGTGACTACAAGATCCAGCATTGCTCCTCTCCCAGTGGGCTTCTCCACCATTTGCATCAGGAAATTGCCACCAATGTATTGGAGGAAATTCCTGGACTGTGGGGGGCTTGCTGAGTAGGTCTTCCAGCAAATATTAGGGTAGTTAAAATCCCCCATGAGAACCAGGGTCTGTAGCTATGAGGCTGCTTGTCAGCTGCCTGTAGATGACCTCATCAACTTCCTTGTCCTGGTCTGGTGGTCTGTAGCAGACACCCACAACAGTGTCATCCATGCCAGCTTGCCCCTTAATCTGCACCCACAAACTCTCAACTCTCTATTCATGCACCCTGGGCAGACTTCAGCACATTCCTGTTGCTTTCTCACGTAAAGAGCAACTCCACCACCTTGCCTTGCTGATCTGTCTGTCCTGGAAAGAACATAGCCATCCATGACCACATTCCAGTCATGCGAGCTGTCCCACCTGGTCTCTGTAATTGCCACCAGATCATAATCACCTGACTGGACACAGATTTCTAACTCCTCCTGCTTATTCCCCATACTGTGTGCATTGGTGTGCAGGCATTTCAGGGAGTGAGCTGAGTGCTCCAATTTCACCCTAGGACAGTGAAATGCCACCTAGTTCTCTCCCATTGGTGCTCGCCCATCAACTATCCCACCCCACTTCATAGCTAGTTTAAAGCCCTCTGAATGAGCCCTGCCAATTCCTGTCACAGAACCCTTTCACTCCTCTGAGATTAACCTCTTCCATCAGTACCCATGAGATCTGGTATTTTATAAAACCAGCCATTATCAACGAACCCAGAGCCCTGCCTGTAGCACCAGTCTCGTAGCCAGGCATTAATGAACTGAATCCTTCTATTCCAATCCTTGTCTTCACCCCAGAATGGAAGAAATGAATAGAATACAATTTGTGCTCCAGTCTCTTTTACCAAACATCCAAAGTCCTTGTAGTCTTTCTTCATTCCCCCCAGGCTTTGGAAAACAGCTTCGTCTCCACCTGTCTGGAAGATCAGCAGTGGGCAATTGTCAACTGATCTCACCAGGTTAGGGAGCAACCTAGTGATATCCCTGATTTGGACTCCAGGCAGACCGCAGACTTCCCTGTGATGAGGGTCAGATCTGCATTTTTGGCCCTTAGTTCCCTTCAGGATCTAGTCTCCAATAACTAGAACCCTTCTCTTCTTTGTGGACGAGGTCACTGTATTACTAGAAGACCTCCCAGAATTATGCGACCTTGCTAGGACCCTCCATTATGGGTTCTCTGTCCTTTATATCCTTATTCACTGGCTGTCTTCTAGTAGGGGCTGATATATATTAGTGGCAACTGAGAAGATGAGGCAGGTAAGTGCAGTGCTTCCCTACTGCCACAGCCCTTCACTTCGCTCCACTTCCCCCTTCTTCTTGGGCTTTTGTCCTCCATCTGAGAGGTGCAGGATGCTTGGGCTCTTTGTTTCTGGCTTCACCAGTCTACCTCTGTTTTAGCCTCTCTAATTCTCCTGAGTCTTCTACTTCCACTTGTAACTTTTCAACCTGATCTTGCAGATGTGCTGCTCGGTTAAGCAGATAGTCTACCTGCTCGCATCTTACACAGCCAGGAATACTCAAATGAATGTTACATTCCTGGCAGCCTGTCACCAGCACTGCCTCATCTTGTTGAGGGACCTCTGAGTTCCATTTATAGGGATCTCTGAAGGGTGTAAACAGTGGCATTTCTGAATCATGGCATCTTCTTGTTTTTCCTACTGTTGGTTTCATACTTACTGGTCCAGTATCAGTCAACAATAAATCTTTCCTTTTTCCCCCCTATGTTATCTTATTCCTTGATGAAGGATTTCATAATATACTGTCAATATCCAAATGCACTCAAATGCACACTCTGGACTCCAGAATCTTTTTTCCTATGTTATATGGGCTCATACAAAAAGCTTTCACAAAATCACAGAAACACAGAACATTACCAATTGGAAGCGACCTTGAAATATCATCTAGTCTCCTGCCACAGCACCATGAACTAGTTCAAGTCACACAGGAACATATCCAGGTGGGTTTTAAATGTCACCAGAGAAGGAGACTCCACAACTTCCCTGGGAAGCCCCTTCCTGTGTTCTCCCACCATCACCATGAGAAGTCCCTTCTCATATTGATGTGGAACCTCCTGTGTTCCAGCTTACACAAATTGCTCCTTGTCCTATCGTTAGATGTCACTGGGCAGAGCCAGGCTGCATCCTTCTGACACCAACCCTTTCCATATTTATCAATATTAATGGGGTCACCTCTCAGTCAGTCTCCTTTTCTCCAAGCTAAAGAGACTCAGCTCCCTCAGCCTTTCCTCATCAGGGAGATATTCCACTCCCTTCATCATCTTTGTGGCTCTGTGCTGGACTCTCTCAAGTAGTTCTGTGTCCCTCTTGAACTGAGTGGCCCAGAACAATATTCCAGATATGGTCTCACCAGGACAGAGTAGAAGGTGAGGAGAACCTCTCTTGATCTGCTAACCACCCCTCTTCTGATCCACTCCAGGATGTCATTGGCTTTTTTGCCACAAGAGCCCATCATGCTGGCCACCAGAACCCCCAGGTCCCTTTCTCCTACACTGCTCTCCAACAGTTCAGTCCCATTCTTCCTCCAAAGCCACAACCTTGCTTCTCTATTATCTGCTTTCTGTTCACACGTGTAGCATGTGAACATCACTATAGTCTGCAACAAGATCACCCAGTGCAGAAGCCAGCTTTGCTGGCCTCTAACTTCTGTCAGCATTCTGAGCAAAAATCCAGAAACTTCTGTATGCCATCATTAATCAGGTCTGCTTGTTCAAAGGTCTAAGTATTATTTTTAAGCAATCGAGGATAACAATATTGTAGTTGTCATATCCCAACGGTTTGCTAACGTGTTCTTAGACATCTATTTTATAGTGAGAGAATTTGGGCTACAGGAACAAGTTTTTTAAAGAAGCACCTAAAGATCATTATGCAGCATGCCGGGTCTCCCTGTACTTCGTGTGTATCACACACAACAAGTTCAGGTGTAAGTGCTGCTGTAATAACTCCTTGACTCTGCCACCTGAATTTCTATTATATTTAATGCATATTGAATATGAGAAAGGGGGTGTTGGTCAAGAAATTCAATGAGCTGGTAGTATCCATGCAGAAATACAAGGTGATATGAGATGTTCTGAAAGACAGTGACCTGGAGAGAAAACACAAAAACCAAAGAATAATTTGCAACTTGTGTTCCTGTCTTCAGACATAAAGGACAACTTAAAAACCCTATCTCCACAGCACAGGCAGTTTATGTGTAATCTATTTCAATGCAGAGTGTATGAACGACACTGAGAGGCACATTCTGCAGAGAAGGAAGGAGCTGCTGCTTTGCCACTAAATCTGTATTTATTCATGTGGGCAAACGACAGTGGAGACTGTTTTATCCTCAGCTGGCAAAACAAGACCAGGTAGTAACTGTATACTCAGTACCATGCCTCTTCCCTTGCAAGTCCCTGTGTGCAAACAAGGTAAAACCTGGCTGTTCTTGCCTTTCTCTTTGCTTCAGGATGTTTGTTAGTAGATACATGTCAAATTTTGCTTGGTATCCTAATTATAAATTGACATAAAATGTGAGTTTAGCAGAGAATGCAAATTAAAATGTGATAATGACAGCGCTGGAAGTGGAATGAAACTTTTCAGATCATCCAGCTCCTTTTTTTACCTTACTTGATATTCACATTGACTATCTTGAATTTTAATAACTTCACACCCTAAACCAAGCCCATAGCCAGAAACTTTGCCCTGAAGCCTCTTGCCCTCCGAACTCAGTCAGCCGTTAATTAATTGCCACTATTAATTAATTGCCACTGTTTCAAGGAGTATTCATCTCAGAAAGTGTTTCTATCCACAGCATTTGGCTTGATCTGCCACAGAAAATTTCATGAGATAGTATTAAAGGCTTTAATAGATGGCATCTATCTTTGAGCTCTTTCTCTTCTTGTCTTGTGTCACCATTACATGTGGGTATGAAATCATACTTTTCTGGTAATTCTTTATACATAGTACTTCTTCAATTGTTATGATAATTACAAAATTTAAAAGAAACTACTGAAGTGTTGTAAGTGAGGACAGTTCACATTTTTAGAAAGATAAGGCAATATTTGGGAAGCATGAAGGAGAAGAAGAATTCCTGGTGTTTGAGAACTCATTATGGTCACTGGTCACCACTGGAAAAAGCCTGGCTCCACCCTCTTTCTACTCCTCTGAGTCTACTCTTGTCCAAGCTGAGCAGTCCACATCTTTCCACCATCATAATCTCTAGCTTCAATTTTACCTGAATCCAAGAATTAATGATCACTTTACAGTTCTGCCAGATTCTGTGATGTGGAAGGTGTACTAGGATACCACCCTGTTAGACTAGGCTTTTCTTTGTTAAGTTAGTTGTCTTTCTTACACGGAATTTGACTTATCAACCATCTGAGGACACTACCATGGCTGACTGGCCCTGACCAGACCCCGTTACCCAAAATCCTATGTGCAAATGTCACCACAGCACCCCCTGAAGTTGATTGTTAGGTGTTATTTGCCTGCCTTGCAAGGACATTTTCCCTTAATGGACAGTATCCAGAGTCCAACAGTTTATCATTCTCAGTCATGACAACTAAAGTACATGTAATTGGAGATGAAGCTGACTCAGTTCAATGTATTTTGGAGAATATGTTCTTGGAAATTGTCACCAGGATGGAATATAAACTCTTGAGGACAACATTTGCAAGAAACACTTAACACTTCTTTTTCAGGTGAGTTCTCTTTTTTTCCCCAGAGAAGTTAAACACTCTCTTTTCAGATGCTCCTGAGCAGGTTCAAGTGAGCAAGACTAAGAATCTGCTTGTGATTACAGACCCAGTGTCACTTATTTCATTTCAAGGGAGATCTTTAATCTGGTGAACTGCTTGTGTAGAACAATTTTAACAAAATCTTGATCAAGACATGCTTGCACATGCTAAAACATCACTCTCCCAACTCTAACAATAACCACATGCATACTCCATAAAAATGCCTTATACTAGATTGACGTATATATAAATCCACTTAGAACTCTGATGTCTGCTTAAAACTTGAAATCTTTAAATAGCTCTTCACCTCCCAGTACTCAAACTGAACGTGGAGAAGGCGCAACTGAGATTAAACAAAGTAAAAGTCAAGACCAAAAGGAAGTTAATATGTGTTAAGGAAGAAGGTTTCAAGAGATACAAAGAATTAATTAATTATAGCTATCTGGAAGTATAAACAGAATTTCCTTTCTTCTGTAATGACTTTACTTAGTTGTGCTATCATCTATGTCCTCTTGACTTATCAGGGCTCATAATGAGATTGGTAATTATTAGCAAGGTGAATAGAATCATGGAATCATTAGGTATTGGAATGGACCTCGAAAGATCATCTAGTCCAATCCCCCTGACACAGCAGGATTACCTAGACCAAGTCACACAGGAGCACATCCAGGTGGGTCTTAAGCGTCTCCAGTGAAGGAGACTCCACAACCTCCCTGAGCAGCTTTTTCCAGTGCTCCATTACCCTCACTGTGAAGAAGTCCCTTCTTATATTGATGTGGAACCTCCTATGGTCCAGCTTACACCCATTGCCCCTCATCCTATCATTAGATGACACTGAGCAAAGCCTGTCTCCATCCTCCTGACACTCACCCCTCACATTTTTGTAGACACTAATGAGGTCACCCCTCAGTCTCCTCTTTTCCAAAAGAGACCCAGCTCCATCAGCCTTTCCTCATAAGGGAGGTGTTCTAGGGCATATTGCTGGTTCCTGGTCATTCTGCTGTCCACCAGGACCCCCAGGTCCCTTTCTCCTACACTGCTCTCCAGCAGGTCAGTCCCCAACCTATGCTGGTACCAGTGGTAATAGTCTTAGGTAGAAGCAGCTGGTGATGTTAATCTGATGACAGACTTTGTGTCAGGCACTATATGTTTACGTCGCGAAGCTGAAAGTCTCCTTAGAAGAGAAGAGATCATTTGAAGAATGACAGGTGATGACTGTGACTGGAGTAGTGGTTAATAGTCCTTGAAAATGAAAATAAAAAATCTAAACAACATTCAGTACTTCACTGAAAGTGTAAATACACTTCTGAAGACAAGTATGTCAGTGAATTCAGTGGTTTATCATCTTTCTCCATCTTTTAAACTTTGTTTTCCAGCTCAAATTTGCTAGACACTTTCAGAATTTATTCTTGTGAAGCTGTTTTTGCAGATCCTTTATAGACTCTAAAAATGAATCCTTCTATTTTTGGTGTGCAGAATACTGTGTACTTAATGCAATGCCAGTTGCACAAAATACATGAACTTTAGTACTTTTACACTGTGTTCAAGAATAGAAGCTTGTAGTTCACATTTTTCTACAAAAACTGGGATACAAAGCTTTTTGGTAAGGAAATGTGTGATTATTTTGCCTCTTGTTCTCCACAAAATAAAACATGTGAAGATGTTTTCTCACCCTATGGATATATATATAATATATAATCCTTATATATATTATAATCCTTATGGATAAGTGAATCACTGAATCACAGGACATTAGGGATTGGAAGGGACCTTGGAAGATCATAGAATCATAGAATCATTAAGGATTGGAAGGGACCTCAAAAGATCATCTAATCCAATCCACCTGTCAGAGCAGGATCACCTACATCAAGTACCAATAAAAAGGGAGTTAACAGAGTGATATTAGAGAGATGAGTGTAATAACAGAATACCCCCAAATAGTAGAATTACTCTTTTTAGAAAAGAAAAAACAATAGAAACCTGATTATTTTTCAATAACAACTTCTTCAGAACATGGTCAGTTGGTATGGAAGTACTTCTGCTTTTTTGAGTCATTTAATTTGGACAAGATCTCTTCCCCAAATTCACTGCTTCAGAAGAATATCAGCAATTAAGTGTCATAGATGAATTTTTCTGTATGCATTATGAATGCAAATAATAACTGATAATAACATATCAATGTAAGTGTGGTTAAATTAGTATTACAGTAATTCTGTTATTTTGGTGTAGTTTACTTGTGCTGCTGATTGATTGTGTCACTAATACAATGTATTCTGCAGTGCATAACAAGCACAGCTGGAGTTTTTAGCCCAGAACATTACAAACATGGCTGTTCTGCTTCCAGGTTAAGGGAGCTGGATTTTTTTAGCTTGGAAGTGACCTAACAAAACACTTCAGGCTGTGATGCCATTCAGGCTGGAAGGCTGGTTGGGGAGAAATGTAATGAACTATAACAAGAGCAGTGTACAGTCTGGTATCTGGGCAAAAACAACCCTAGGTACCAGGATAGGATGGGACTGACCTGTTGGAGAGCAGCACAGGAGAAAGGAATGTGGGGGTCCTGGTGGCCAGCAGGACTTTTGGTGAGTTTGGCTCACTGTGCACCTGCGTCGCTATGTGCTGAGATGCAGCAGGGGTCGGAGCCTGACGTGGATTGTGCGAAAAGCCAAAGGAGCTCGGTCTTTGCCCGGACTTTCGGTGAGTTTTCACTAGAGACTTATAGCTGACGGGGGGACTGACTAAAAAAAAAAGATCACAAAAAACCAGTACCGTTACCACAAGACATGGTGACTGGTGACTACTAGGACGAAGGCCAGTAGAAAAACAGTGGCCACCCAAACAAAGGCCACACACAATCATGTTCAGGCAGGAGGTGGTTGCAGTGAGTGCTGGAGCTTGGCACTGGATATGGGGGATGGAAGGGACGACACCTGTGTTAGGTGTGAGCAAATCAAAGATCTCATGAAAATGGTGGTGAGATAAAAGCAGAGGTGGAAAGACTGAGAACTGTAAGAGATTGTGAAAGGGAAATAGACTATTTCCATAGTGTCATCTCTACAAAACCTGGTCTAGGGTTAATTCTTAGTGGCTCGGGGGGTCCAACAATCCCCCTGCAGCAAGTCTCTCAGCCCCATGCAGAACCCACAGGACCAGGGTCAATGGGTACAGAAGGAGGATTCAAAGAGCCCAGTAACTGCACAAAAGACAGGTAGCCTCAGGTCAGCCTGTAAAGAAACCTAGAAGCGTCATTGTTATACAAGACTCCCTACTGAAGGGAACAGAGGGCCCAATATGCAGACCTAACCCATTCCATAGAGAGGTCTGCTGCATCCCTAGTGCCCAGGTAGGGGACATTTTAGGTAAAGTCCCCAACCTCGTGAGTCCTTCAGATTACTACCCACTTCTAGACGCAACAATGAGAGGCTCAGGATTAATTAAGAGGGATTTCAGGGCCTTAGGGGAATTGCTGAAGGGATCAGGAGCTCAAGTCATGTTCTCCTCTACCCTCTAACATCAGCGATGGAGGAGGGAACATTTAGGAAGAGCCAGCAGCTCTATTTATGGATATGGAACTGGTGTCATCAACAGGGGTTTGGATTCTACAGTCACAGCCCTGTTTTCAGGGCACCAGAGCTCCAGGTAACCATTGGGATTCACTTGTTGCAGAGGGGGAAAAGGATCCTGGGGCAGGAATTGGCAGGGCTCATTGATAGGGCTTTAAACTGGGTTTGACGGAGGAAGGGGTAAATAGTCTCCTGCTGGCTGGTGACAAACAGTGGGGCAGCTCACCAGCAGCAGAAGGATGGAGAACCAACGAGGGCCCTCAACTTGCCCTGGAGCAAGCCAGGGATGATGCCTCAGGACAGTCTGCGGAAATCAAGAGCAATTGGCACAAGAGGAGGACAGGGCCAGCCCAGCTGAAGTGCCTCTATGCAAATGCACAGAGCTTGGGCAACAAACAGGATGAATTAAGGGCCACTGTGCTACTGGGATGTCATGACATAATGGCTATTACTGAAACTTGGTGGCATGATCCCCACAACTGGAATGTAGGGATAGATGGGCACAAGCTCTTTAGGAAGGATAGGCACAGAAGGTGAGGAGGAGGCTTTGCCCTCTGTATCAGTGACCAGCTGGAGTCAGTGGAGGTCCACCTGGGGAAGGATGATGAGCTGGTTGAGAGTGTGTGAGTTAAAATAAAAGGGAAGACAGGGATGGTGGTGTTACTGTAGGGGTCTGCTATAGGCCACCTGACCAGCAGAACCAAGCTGATGATGTCCTTCATAGACAGATAGTAGCGGCTTCCAGGTCACAGGCTCTGGTCCTCTTGGGGGATTTCAACCACCCTGACATCTGCTGGAGGGACAACACAGCAAGGCACCAGCAATCCAGGTTATTCTTGGATTGCATAGATGACAACTTCCTCCTCCAAATGGTGGAGGAACCAACAAGAAAAGGTGCTATGCTAGACCTTGTTCTCACCAACAGGGAAGGGCTGGTGACCAATGTGAGGCTCAGGGACAGCCTTGGCCGCAGTGACCATGAAGCCATTGAATTTAAGATCCTGAGCAAAGCATTTGACAGTGTCCCGCACCACATTCTGGTCTTCAAGGTGGTGGAACATGGCTTTGATGGGTGGAGCACTAGATAGGTAAAGAACTGGCTTGATGGGCGCACCCATAGAGTGGTTGTCAAAGGATCCATGTCCGAGTGGAGGCCAGTGACAAGCGGAGTCCCTCAGGGATCAGTCCTGGCACCAGTCTTGTTCAACATCTTTCTCAGTGACATGGACAAAGGCATTGAGTGCACCTTCAGCAAGTTTGCTGATGATACCAAGCTGTGTGGTGCAGCAGACACGCTGGAGGGGAGGGATGTCATCCAGAGGGACCTGGACACGCTGGAGAGGTGGGCACAGGACAACCTCATGACGTTCAACAAGTGTAAAGTCCTGCATCTGGGTTGAGGCAATCCTAAGCACAAATAGAGGCTGGGCAGTGACTGGCTGCAGAGTAGCCCTGAGGAGAAGGACTTGGGGGTGCTTGTGGACAAAAAGCTCAACATGAGCCAGCAGTGTGCACTAGTGGCCCAGAAGGCAAAAAGTGATTCTGCCCCTCTACCCTGCTCTCGTGAGACCCCACCTGGAGTTCTGTGTCCAGTTCTAGAGCCCTTGTTACAAGAAGGATGTGGAGATGCTGGATTGTGTACAGAGGTGGGCCATGAGGATGATCAGAGGGCTGGAGCATGTCTCCTGTGAGGCCAGACTGAGAGAGTTGGTGGCGTTCAATCTGGAGAAGAGGAGGCTCCCAGGTGGCCTTATTGTGGCCTTCCAGTATCTGAAAGGGGTCTACAAAAAAACTGGTGAGGGACTATTTAGGATGACTATTTAGGACTAGGGAGAATGGAGCAAAGCTGGAGATGAGTAGATTTAGAGTGGATGTGATGAGGAAGTTGTTTACTGTGAGAGTGGTGAGAGTCTGGAATGTCTAGGGAGGTGGTTGGGGCTCCATCCCTGGAGGTGTTGAAGGCCAGGCTGGATGGGGCTCTGGCCAGCCTGTTCTAGGGTAGGGTGTCCCTGCCTGTGCTGGGGGGGTTGGATCTGGATGATGGTTCCCTCCAGCCCTGAGTGATTCTGATTCCTTGGCTTCTCCAGTGAAGTGAGCCTGCTGTGGCAGGGGGATTAGACTAGATGATCTTTCCAGGTCCCTTCCAGTCCTTGATGATTCTATGATTCTATGATTCTAGGATTCTAGGATGGGCCTTTGTGGCCAAGAAGGCAAATAGCATCCTGGGGTGGATCAGAAGCAGGGTGGTTAGCAGATTGAGAGAGGGTTCTCCTCCCCCTCTATTCTGCCCTGCTGAGTCCACATCTGAAATATTGTGTCCAGTTCTATGCACCTCAGTTCCACAAGAACACAGAACTGCTTTAGAGATCCAGCACAGAGCCACAAAGATGATGAAGGGAGTTGAACACCTTCCTGATGTGGAAAGCCTGAGGGAGCTGAGATGACCTGTATAAATTTTGGTAAATATGGAAAAGGCTGGTGTCAGGAAGATGGAACCAGGTTCTGCTCAGTGGCACCAAATGATAGGACGAGGGGCAATGGGTTTAAGCTGAAAGTCAGGTGTTTCCACATCAATATGAGAACGATCTTCTTCACAGTGAGGGTGACAGAGCACTGGAATGGGCTGCCTGGGTGGGGTTGTGGAGTCTCCTTCTCTGGAGACATTTAAAACTCGCCTGCATATGTTCCTGTGTGACTTGGTCTAGGTGATCCTGCTGTGTCTGGGGGATTGGACTAGACGATCTTTTAAGGTCCCTTCCTTTGAGGTCCCCAATGGTCTGCAATTCATAGGATCATAGGATCATAGGATCATAGGATGTTAGGGGTTGGAAGGGACCCAAGAGATCATCGAGTCCAACCCCCCTGCTGCAGCAGGACAAAACTATCTAACACAGATCACAGAGGAACACATCCAGGCGGGCCTTGAAAGTC